>JAOEHY010030526.1:0-29433 GCA_025447955.1 Psilopsiagon aurifrons | reverse complement strand
AAAAATTTGGATGTTTAGCTTTTTTTTTTTTTTTTTTTTTGGCAGGGCTTTATTTAGTTAGATAACTGTAATGATATCTATTATATCCAGATTAAGGGATCTTGACAGATCATGAATGCTCAATAGCATTGTCGGTACACAGCACGACATATGTGGTATTTACAAGAAATAATAGCTTGTCGTTCTTTGGAATATTTCTTTTTCATTGTACTTTAAATGAAATCTGTAACAATGGTGTCCAGGGAGTTTATAGTTAAAAGTAAATTTTCCCCAGATTACCCATTTTATCCTCTTCTGTACCTGTTCATATGACATTTGAAGATTATATGAAATACCAAAAATATATCGGATACTCCAGGTTCATCACAGATTGTGCCCTTATATCCATCCATCCATGAAATGTCTGTCAAATAACTAAGTAGGCAGATACACTCTAGAAATAACTCTTTATTAATACCCCACTTTTCAACATCCCTCATTAGAATACAGGTCACGATACTCAAGTATTCACGTACATATACAGAGAACCCTAAAAAACCCTGTTCATTGTCATCTATGGTCTCTGAATTCCTTACTTATGCAACAAAGAACCATGTTCACTTCTGAATTTCATATCACTATCTCCTTACAGTCCCTTCAAAAAATCAGCAAGTACTGCAGAAAAGTAAGGGCATAACTGCCACCTACTTTTAACAAGGAAAATATAAGGGGTTGTGGCTCTTACAGATCGAGAAACTTTTGGGTAGAGAACAGCCTCCAAGAAGGTACTGTTAGCTACCACTGGATAACACTCATTCCCATTAGAATTGTAGTAAATGTGAATCTGAAGAAAATCACTGAAATAACATTGTTACTGTCTTCTCTATACAGAAATGTAGCTTAGGTCTGGAAATTTCAATGTGACCTTGACTTACAAATTGCCCCAGTGATGATGGTGGTGTCCCAATGGGAGCAACTGGGAAGGGAGATGATGGTCCAATCAAGGAAGGAAGTCATGGACTGGGCTGGCAAGAAAAGGATGTAGGGTGATACAGACAATAGAAACCTCAAAATCTTCATGACATGTTAGAAAGGGGTACATCCCTACTGCACGACAGGGTGCCTTTGAAGTGCATGTACAGTGCTGTATGCAGCATGGAGTACAAATAAGAGGAACTGGAGGTCTGCATGCAGTTGCAGTACTATGATCGCACAGGGATCAGAGGCTTGGTGGGATAGTTCACAAAACTGGAGAGCTGCCAAGGATGGATACAAGATCTTAAGGAATAGAGGTTGGAAAAGTGAGTTGCCCATTATAAGAGAGTCTGGCTTGCTAAGACTCAATCCAATTCCACGTTAACATAGCAAACTGTAACATTCCAATTAACTGGATTTTCCCTCTCCAAATTATGTGGAAAACTATTACACATTCTGTACACCCTTTGGGTCTGATCACAGGGGTCCTGTAGGACATATTAGTATTGTAATATTTGCACTAGTGGTTGACTAAGGCCTTCATTTATAACCCTAGCTATTTGAAAATACAGGAAAAGTGAAGAAAATGTATCAGAATATTAAATCTAATTGTGTGTTCTACTGCTATTAGAATACTGCTACTTTCTGAGTACTTCAGTAGCTGTGAAAAAGACTATTATGTAGTTGTTTTCATAGAATAGTCAAGTAGCAAAAATCCACATACTTACATATCTCCCCAGAAATCCTCTGTTGCTACGTTCTTTACTGAGTGTATTCTGACCATCTTTTCAAGATATAGGGAGTGCTGGTGAACAGCAAGCTCTATATGAATGAACAGTGTACAGCTGCAGCAAAGAAAGACAACAGGGTATTGGGTTGCATCAACAAGGGCATCATCAGCAGAAATAAAAATGTCATTACCCTACTCAGTGCTTGCCAGACCACACCTGGAATACTTCAGTTTTGCTCCCTGCTATGCAAAAAATATAAGGACAGGATGAAGGTAGAGAAAAGAAGGCTCAGAGGAGAACCTGTCACCATGTTTCAGTATTTAAAGAGTGGCTACAAAGAAGACGGGCTCCTTTTTTACAAGGAGCCACATGGAAAAGGTGAGGGGTAGTGGGTACAAGTTACTCCTGGGGAGATTCCAGTTGAACTGTAGGGGAAAATTTTTCACTATGTGAACAATTCGCTATTGGAATAATCTCTCCAGAAAAGTGACGGATTTCTCAGTACTGGACACTTAAGACTTGGCTGGACAGGGTGCTGGAACATCTAAGGAAAGTCATGCTTTGCCAAGAAAGGTTGGACCAGATAATCCTTGAGGTCTCTTCCAACCTGGTGTTCTATGATTCTTCAATATGCTTAGTGTAACAAGCTAAAAACAGCGTATCACTAAACAGAAGTTGCGTACAGGTATCTTGTTCACCTCTACTAAAACTCTGTGATTCCTTTCTTGTCTTTGTAATATACAGTTTACAGCACCTAAGAAGCCTAACTCAAACTTGCCCTCTGGCTTCCTGGAATCTGACATATTCTTGCACATTAACATACTAATTGAATATTCCTATTATTCCTGTTTCAGCTAGCAAGCAGCTAGAGCAGTGGTGGGAATGATCAACTTTGTCTTCATGTCCACAAGAAAATGCACACTGATGGCTGTTAGCATGACCCAGAAATGTGGAAAACCCAGAGAGGATGCCCTTGAAAGGTAAAAATCACTTCAATCAGGCAAATAAAGGCTTTACCAGATATGCTGTGGAGGAGCAGGCTTCTGTACTACATTGTTTCTGATATTTCCAGCATTCTTCATACTGTCTAACTAAAATCCCTTTGAATCTCTAGGTCTTCTTCATGTCCCTCTTCAGTGGTTCCTAACACCAGGTCTAGTATCCCTTTCAATTCTCCTCTCTGTCCTGATAGTGTTATTATCATTCTTAGACAAAAACAAAAAAAAAACCTAACCTAGCTGCTAACCTAACTGATTTATGATTCTTTAACAAAAGCGCAATATTGCTTCAAATTCCTCTTCAGGCTACCTACAGCTAAAATATACAGTAGAAAAATCTATGTTCTTCATATATCTTCAAGTAGTTTTCTTCTTATTCAGAGTCTCCCTTGGGAATGGTATGAGCTTTGATCTTAGAAGGTGTAATTGTAGTTGGAACAGCTCCATTAACAGAGTTGGAAGATGAGTATATTGCTGCAGTGTAACTGCAGCATTGACCATGCAGTTAAACAGTTTTGTGGATCTGCTAGCATGACAGCTTAGATGGACAAGTTGGCCTTATTCGTGGGTGATGAATGATGTTGCTGTAGCCAGAGTTGTGTGAGATACCTAATCTTGGCTGTAATACAAAATCTGAAACAGGTTTTGGATTGGTTCTAGTGGTACAGTTTATTTATAAAGCAACATAAAAGAAATTAAATCCTTCATTGACTCTTCATTGTGTACAAATACTTAAAAGAATTACAGGCTATGACAACTTTCATTGTAGTCAACTAGTATTTCTGATTTTAACAACTAGATCATTGACTTGATGGAAGAGAAACAATGAATAAAACATCTAAATGTCAAATATTCAAAAGTATACCAATGGAGACTGAAAATTAAAAAAAAAAAAAATGTCTAAAATTGACTTACAAGAAGGAGTCTTTTTCCTTATTTCCTCCATCACTGCTGCTATTTGTGGGTTTGTCCTGGATTTTTAGACTCAATCTAAGAAAAAGTTGAAGTATTTGTTTACCTTTAGGTAAGATTAGCTTCATTAGAACTCTGCCTTCATTATCTGAAAATAATGAGATACTAAAAGGTACATTTAAAGACTTTATTAGATCTAGGCCATAAATCTCTGCCATTTTCAAAAATCAAAGCTTGCAACAAGCAGTATCCTGTCATAGAAGAGAAAACTTTTAAGCTGTTTCCACAAGGTCATCCTATGTAAAAAAAATTGTAGGAAAAACTGTAAAGCTGGGAGAAAAGAATAAGATGCTCAGGGGAAATATTAAATAGTAAAACCTTTTCAGCTTTGAAAACGCTTAGTGGGAAAGGCTAGTTTTGTTTGTTTTGTGAAGGTTATGTAGAAGATGATTAGGGAATTTGCTCTGTATTTCTAACTATATACCGCTAAAATACAATTACCAAAGCTAATTCTTAGTGGGTTCAATGAACAAAGGAAATACTTTTCCTGTATTACACCAACTCCAAATGCATAGGCTCAGCCTATTAAACTAGAGTAAGATCATGAACTCAAGTACTGACGTGAAGCTGTCTTCACTATTGTAATTGATGGTCTTCTCCAGCTTCAGGTTGCCCCAGCTGGCACACAGATAATTCTTGCATGCTGTTCAGGAACTTGCCTTTTACATGGGCTGTGTCCTATATATGAATTTTGACAGCCTAGCTAGGGTATACAGCGAATTACAGCACTCAGACTAAACCTTCAGGGCCAGAGAAAGGACTCTGAACTATGTTATTTACTGGCAACAGTACAGCCACAGGGTAATGGCAACACTGATAACTGCTCCTCATGCTGCCTGTATCTCAGTTTTAGCCTAATTCTGGGACTGTTGCAACAAATTCTGTACAAAAACTAGAAGTTTTAGGATTCCTGAAAATGCTGTTCTCAAAAGAAGATATACATGATGCTGTATGTGATTTGATTCTAACTACTGTGTACCCTATCCCAGGACAGATCTGTGTTTTGAAACATTTTGCCTACTCTTCTTGTCACACCACACCTGGGGAAAACAATGAATATCTGCTGGTTTTTGTTGTAGGTCACTACTGTATTAAGTTTCTTTTGTATTGCACAACCCAACTGTTACCTCAGACATTTTGTACCAAGCTAACACAAGATTAGTTGTCTTAGTGTCATGGGAGACTGCTTGGCTCCACAAGGCCAAATGTTACGTAGTAGGGATGTGACCAGCTACTCATGAGGCTAGGAGGACATAAGCCAAACCATGACACTTTACTTCAAGTGAAAATTCCTGAACTGTTTTTATTTAGCAATTGGAACATATCCATAGAAACCAAATACTGCAGAGACCAGAAATAAACGTGTGTTCAAGAAGGAATTCGATAAATGCATGAGAAAAGCAATGGTTCAGATGCAACTTTCATTCTGGAATCCCCTAAACACACATCTGTTGGAAAAGGAAGATATTTCAAAGGAAAGATTGCTCCCTGAAAATATTGCAGGTCCAATCTACTGTCAAGTGTTTCAGAGACTGACAGAAACCTCTGATTTGACCTAATGATATTAGACATAAGAATTATCAAATGTCAAATACAAAAGCTATTTCTGACTTCGGACTTTGAGAATTACCCTTTTCTTTCTTTCTTTTTGAATGTGTAGAGTTCACATGAACTATGTATTTTTCTGTGTTACATTAGTTCATTCAAAAACTCTCTAATCAAGTCACGCTTTAATTCCTTTGAACACATCTGTTTTCTGCCAACTAAGTAAACGGATTCTATTGACTTTCTTAGTACCAAGAATGTTAGTCAAAATAATACCTAAACTTTCAAACACCCTATTGCTTCCAAGATGCATTTAGGTTAATCACCACTGAAGATGTATCATACTTCATCAGTTCAACTACATTTTTTTTTTAATTTGTTTTTTCTTCTTTATGTTGTACTCTTGGGGGACGCAGGTTTTCTACTCTACAGCACGAAGTGTATTGTTCTGTTATGCACTTTGCACCTCACATTCTAAGAATCACAATTTATTTCCCTGGAAAAGTTTTTCATTTGCACTTTCACTACAACCTATTACTGGCATCTTTTATCATGCCCATGGCAGTCTGCATGGTGTGGAGAAAAGCTCTCTGTTTTGAAATACCAACAATTTTTTTAAAATAACTTTAGAATGTTCGCAATACCTCAAATATTAACCCAATCAATGCAAACTTTTGAAAAAGGAAGCATAAAAGCCTGAGGATTTGAAGCAGAATTCCACGTTCCATTTGCTACAATGGTAAAACACTGATTAGTGTGTTATGAGTTCAGCACTGCACAAGCTCTGCATAGGTCACCTCTCTTAATCCTGTAGCCTTGACTCCATATTTTAAGCTTGGTTTAGTGGGTATAGAAGTTCATCAGCCAAAATGTTGGTGTGCTGACAGAAACAAGCAAGTAAACAAACAAGCAAACCCCCAGAATCCTGACCTGTCACACAAGTTTTCAAAAAGAAATGTGACCTTAGAAGTTATACGTAGAGTGAGACTGGGCAAGGTCTTAAACAGAACTCGCTCAATGTTTTTCAATCATGATAATGGATAAATATCTTGTTACATTTCATAATGGAATATTTGCTGAGCTTTGTATCAAAGTAGCTAGATACTCTACTGAAATTATAGAACGGTTAAGGTTGGGAGGGGCTTCTGAAGGTCATCTAGTCCAACTCACCTGTTCAAGCAGAGGCACCTAGAGCTGGTTGAATAATGTCCAGAGAGCATTTTTTCCAAAGTTGGGAAATACACAGCCTCCTTAAGCAACCTGTGCTGCTGCTCAGTCACACAGTAAAAGAGTTACATGATGTTCAGATGTATCCTCCTGTGTTTCAGCTGGGGCTCATTGCCTTTGTTCTTGAAGCTCCTTGTTCAGAGCTTGGCTCTATCTTCTTTACAGCTTCTTTTCAGATATTTATACACACTGGTGAGTTTCCCGCTGAGCCTTCCCTTCCAGACTCAGCAACTCCCTTTCTCAGTCTTTCTTCATATAAGAGATGCTCCTTAATTATTTTAGTTCCTTTCTGCTGACCTCTCTCCAGTAGCTCCATATCTCTCTGACACTGGGGAACTCAGAACTGTATAGTTCTGTATCTTTTCTTTTCATGCTTGGGTTTTACCAGGATCATCGTGTTCATCCACACAGGCCTCCTGATATTTTGCTTGGCTTCCTGCTTATTAGGGTAGGCCGTTTTTAAGCTTGAAGGAGGCAATCTTTGAATATTAAAAAGATTTCTTGGACCTCTTTTCTCTCCAGAGTCAATATTCCATGTTTATTTCATGGTCATGTTTATTTCAACACTTATTTCACCGATGTTTATTTAACCCATCAGATGGTCCATGTTTATTTCATGATCCTGTAAATGTCTCTCTCTTCCATAATTTTTGAAATTGGATTTTTTTTTTTTTTTAAAAAATAGCTTTAATTGCTTTTTCTGATTAACAGGTAATTAGGTACTAGAGGAAAATTGCCTATATAAAACTTAAATTTTATTAAAACCTGCCCTTCCTTCTGTTTTTTCGCACTGTATACATGTTAAAGAGGGACTCAGTGATTCAAACAGAACTAATTAGTAGCTTAATATCACATGAAATTCAGTAGAGAGACTCTAAATTTACACCACTGTACATGAGATCAAAATTTGGCTTTTGGTATTTGTCATAAAGAGCAACTCAAATGGCAGTCTTATGTCAACTTAATGGAAAGATAAAAAGCATTCATTCCAGTCCATGATTTCAATACTAGGGCAGTGCACAGGGAAAGGTCATCACAATTAAGGCATACTGTAAAAATGAAACTGTGAGCAAGTGTTTGTGCTTCTTCTCTATCTCAAGATTTATGTGATTGACTCTTAATTGGAGACCTAGGGCTTCATTTCACAGCTTGGGCAAACAGGCTATTAGATCTCAAATGAACAGGGAGAGAATAGCAACACTTTGTGCGTATGCACTAGAGAATTAAAATACTTTTTGAGCTCCTGTGATGATTAGTTAAAGAAAAAAAAAAAAGTTTTAAATACAGAAAGTCAAGATATTATTTGGAATAAGAGGTGTGCATTAGTTTATTATGGCAAACTGGACAAAACTAAGTCATTATGTTAACACATATCCACTCCATCATATATGGCCATTATCTGAATGTATAGGTAGGTAGGGAACACTGGCATTTCAGTAAACTGATGGTCTTTTCTTGCAGTCCTCAATTTTTTGTTACAAAATACCTGCAGAATATAAAATTTTATTGTGGCTTTAAGCTTCCTTGGATACCTCTGAATCATAGAATCACAGGACCAGCTAGGCTGGAAATACCCTTAAGTTCTAGCCCAACCTTTATTCCAGGACTGCCAAGTCCATTACTAAAGCATATCACTAAGGGCCTTATCTAAATGGTTTTGAATACTTCCAGGGATGGTGATTGCTTAATTATACTTGATAAATAATTCAAGGCTGGATCACAGGAGGTGATATGTTCACCAAAAGTGTGAGACCGGGACCTTCAAATACAGCTGCCTGCATCTTATCTTCCAAAGCTCTTCAGGGCAGAGTATATTGTTAGCCAAACTGGCTCCTCCCTGAGTTGCTTTCATTTCTATCCATATTGGTGGATAAATAATTACTTTTTACAGAATAAAGACTGTCTTTGCAACTGTATTGATTGCACTGTACAATAAAAACATAGTGGATAAGTTAATAACATCACATTGTGGCATACTGTGACTTCCTAAAAGGTTGTTGGTGGTTTTTTTTTTTGTTTGTTTTTCTTGGTTTTGTTTTGTTTTGTTTTGTTTTGTTTTGTTTTTTTCCTGAGAGAAGCTGATTTCATTTGTAGGGAGCTTTACTGTGAGGCATAATGCACACACTCTTAGAATGATTCTTCCCAGCTTATGATAGAAGAAGAAAAATACTAGCAGCTCCAGACTACATCTGTTGTAATGTAATGATGCTGTATCAAATCAGGCAGCCTGGGGCAAATGGCTTATTTTTCTTGCTTCTTTCATATGTAAGTAACTTCTTTCAGCTCAGTAACTGAGCTTCTGGGCTTTTACTTTTTATGTTCTTTATTCTGTTTCTGATACTTCTATTTTCTCCTAGCATATTCTGAGGCCAATAGCATAACAGCTCCCAGAAACGTAATGAGCAAACTCCTCAGCTTTGCATTTGCTGAAGTGCAGCTGGGGATGCTCAACAGAATATTAAACTGGAGAGTTATGATTCCACGATATAATCTCCACTCTTCAGATGAGACACACACACACAAAAAAAAGGCCTGTCAGCGTGGCAACGGAACTGTAGGTGAATAAGCATAGATAGATGATAGTGTGCAGCTGAAATCTAAATCCATCAATCAAATAAAACTAAACCCATAGTCAGCACCTTGTGTCATAATCTCTGTGAAGAGATAATCAAGCTGTTTTCTTCAGGTGGGAAGAAGCAAGTGTGCTTAAACAATCTCGTGCTACTGATCCAGTGCAATTCTGAAAACAGCCCCTGCATTGTAATCTCTACAGCTTGATAGATTACGTTAGTAGATACACTCAGACCAGTGAGATTGCCTTCTGCATCAGTTAAGTAAGAGAAGTAAAAAATAAATTGACAGCATACTTGAAAGAAAGTCACAGATTGGAAAATACAAAAATAGTATGTGTATGTCTTCCACCACTTTGAAGAGAGCAAGCTCACACATTTCAGTAGAATAGTGCTATGCACGTGTGGAAACTGACCTGTATGTGATCATAACTTGGGCCAACGGATGTGGGCACAAGATCTTCATTGGCCATGTAACCTCGCGGGATACCTGCATAGAAAAACAGAACTGACTTGCTCAAAGGCCAAAGTATACAGACAATTCTTCTGTCAGTAATTCCCTTACTAAAAAGAACAAGGAAGTTACAAGATGGTACAGGAATTTCTGCTCATTTTGAAATAATATCGGTAAGCAAAAATCTTTACTACTTTCTTTCATGTTCAGGTCAAAGCATCAATAAACTAAGCTCATAAGAAATCCAGTAACTAACAACATGTATAGACACTGTCACATCTCTAGGTTAAAATACGAATTTCAAGTAGACTGGGAAAAATGATGCCACGTGCAGTTCTGCTATACCTTGCTATATAAATGGTGTCATTTGACAGAGCCTAGATAATTTTTTTGTAGAGCTGCTGCTTTATATGAGATGAAGAATTTCAACTTCATTGACTTTATATTTTAATTATTCACTGATTTAATTTATACCAGCAAGTTCATGGCATCATTGGACTTCAAAATTTTAAACTCTGTAAAAAAAGCTACTCATTTGCCTATATTGTGCATTTGCAAACATAGAGAACAGTAGTTAAAAATTTTTCCTATTGTAGTTACATTATGTAGGCATTTATTGTTTGTGACAATATCATGAAGGGATAAATGGGCAAAATTTAATTTGGTCACTCATAACTGTGATAGAAAGAATACTTAAAGTCAACTGTTTCTTTCAGCTTCATAAATGACTGGGCTTTAGTTTTAATCTGAACAGAATGTGACTTCTCATGTTTTCCATTTTACCCCTTCTTATTTAAAAGACAGCAGAGACTGATGACCACCTTTTTAAATTAGATTAGAGCTGTGCTTGCTTTGAGTTCTCTAAAACATAAGCAAAAAACCCTATGGAAAACATAAGCAAAAAACCCTATGGATAATATCAGCTTTGATATCAAAGTTCAAAATCATAGAAGTCAGTGAAGTTCAAGCTGTGGCAGAAAGACATTGGCTATTAGTAAGCACTGAAACACATAAAAATAAAAGAGAAGCAAGACATTAAAAACTTTAAAACAGCCCAGTAACCTTCATGAAATTTTTTAAATTACTGCCATACTTTTCAAAACCCATATCCTTCCACCTTCCTCTTTTATTTTTCTAATATTGATTTCAAAGAGACTGGTATGTCTCTCCAAGATGAAGGAGACCTTTAAGTCCAACAGCTTTATTAGTACTACTATTATGTGGCAAACTCATCATTGCACATATGCTATTCTGTAGGCTGCCTCCCTACAGGCCTGATCTGAGGGAAAAGGGAAATTCAGTGCAGTGAGTTCTGAGCAGGTACTAGACCCAGATCTTTGGATAAACAATCAAATCCAGTAACTAAATAGAGAAAACTGTCGGAGATGTTTGACACTGTCTCGCATGACATCCTTGTCTCTAAATTGGAGAGACATCAATTTGATAGGTGGACCACTCAGTGGATAAAGAACTGTCTGGATGGCTGCATGCAAAGAGTTGTGCTCAATGGCTCAATGTCCAGCTGGAGACCAGTAACGAGTGGTGTCCCTCAGGGATCGGTGTTGGGACCAATCTTGTTCAACATCTTTGTTGGTGACATGGACAGTGGGATTGAGTGCGCCCTCAGCAAGTTTGCCAATGACACCGAGCTGGGTGGTTCAGTTGATCCACTGGAGGGAGAGAGGGACCTTGACCCACTTGTGAGGTGGGCTGATGACAACCTGATGAAGTTTAACCATGCCAAGTGCAAGGTCCCACATCTGGGTAGAAGCAATCCCAGGCACAGCTACAGGTTGCGCAGAGAAGAGATTCAGAGCAGCCCTGTGGAGAAGGACGTGGGGGTGTTGATCGATGAGAAAATGAACATGAGCCTGCAGTGTGCTCTTGCAACACAGAAAGCCAACCATATCCTGGGCTGCATCAAAAGGAATGTGGCCAGCAGATTGAGGGAGGTGATCCTGCCCCTCTACTCTGCTCTTGTGAGACCTCACTTGGAAGTATTGTGTGCAGTTCTGGTGTCCTCAACATAAGAAGGACATGCAACTGTTGAACCAAGTGCAGAAGAGGGCCCCGAGGATGATCATGGGACTGGAGCACCTTCCGTATGAAGATGGGCTGAGAAAGTTGGGGCTGTTCAGCCTGGAGAAGAGAAGGCTGCGTGGAGACCTCACAGCAGCCTTCCAATATCAGAAGGGAGGCTGTAGGGATGCTGGGGAGGGACTCTTCGTTAGGGACTGTGGTGATAGGACAAGGAGTAATGGGTTCAAACTTAAACAGGGGAGGTTTAGATTGGATATGATGAAGAAATTCTTTACTGTAAGGGTGGTGAGGCACTGGAATGGGATGCCCAGGGAAGTTGTGAATGCTCCATCACTGGTGGTGTTCAAGGCCAGGTTGGACATAGCCTTGGGTGATATGGTTTAGTGGAAGGTGTCCCTGCCCATGTCAGTGAGGTTGGAATTAGATGATCTTTAAGTCCTATCCAACCCTAATTATTCTATGATTCTATGTTTCTGTGTGAGATAGATGTCAGAGGAGGTACTGAGTGCAAGGTGAGGCAGTGAGAGGAATTTGTCTCCCTTCTGTGCAGAAAGCCTGGGTGATGTGAGGCCTGTTGCAGGCATGTGGCAACTGCAGACCATGGGTTGCAGGAAACCCTAAGAGTTGCTGTGGTGAGGCCATATGCTTCCTGCTGGTATTTTTTTTTTCGGTGCCCTACGCAGTCTTGCTGATACTGAGGAACAGTTTAAACGTTCATCCTGTATTTCACAAGTAGACGCTTGTGAGGAGTTTCCTTGCGATGGGCATTCTGGAGATGGGCACTGAAGGTTCCTATAACTGTAAATAATGTTTATGCTGCCATTTTACTTGCCATTTTCTGCAGTCCCAAGCTCCTTCTATTTCTGCCTCTTTTTCAAACCCTTCCAGCATTTATTAAGCCATATTTCTTGCTCCAAAGCCTGTACATTAAACAATTTCTTCTGTAAAGTTATATTTCTCCTTTATATTTGGCAGAATAACTCAGGGTGAACATGCATAGTAAATGTGCAGAATAAGATCACAATCTCATGGAAAAAGCTGAGCTTTCCTGTTGGTTTTTGCTTTCACATAGATGAAAGTTAAGTGAATTGAGAGATCAGTTTAAGCTTTGAAAATGCAATAGTCAGAATGGGCAGAGTAAACGACTGTGCATGAAACATGTGTGAGTTTTCACAGTAACACTGATGGCCCAGAGTCCTGTCCTTGATTCTTTTACAAATATACCAAAAGGTTTTGCAGATTAATGCATTTTTTTTATGTTTTAGTCAGTAACTTTCTCCAGGCAGTGGTCAATCATGATTCAGATATTTCATGAAATGTCCTCTCAAACATATTACAGAGGATTATTACCCAATTTTTAATTATTTTAAAATATAAATTCAGTTATTCCAGCTTATTGAGAATTTTTGTCAATATAGTTTTTTTAAAAGCCATGATAAAATCTGGAGAATACCTCTGTAATTCAATATGATCACATTGCTAATTTTAACTGAGAAATTTCTGCCAGTTTTTGTGGTGAGAACTGCTTAAAAATTACTCATATGGCATGCAAATGGATAGTAACGTTAATGAGTTACTAAGCTGCCAGCTAAGGCAGCTGAGGAAAAGAGTAAGAGGAAGAGGGAAAGCAAGAGGAAAAGAGTATAGTTTCTCCTGAAGATTTCAAAGACTCTCTCAAATTTATCATAATGGAATACAAGAGTGGATTGACCATTTCGTTGATCCCATTGAACAATTTTTTTTCCACTCTCTGGTATGTTTTAGCTGGCCTGTGGTGCTCTGTAGCTTATTGAACTACAACTATCTTATATAAAGTGCTAACTCTTGCAAAATACTGAATTGTATAAAAATAGCCTTGCCTTGAATTGCTGAATACAGGGTTACAGAAGTTGTTAAATGTGGAATAATTATTCTACCACGGGATCATCAGTGGCCACATATGCTTCATATACGTGAATGGCAAGATATAAATTCACTGTGTCAAGAAAATGTCTCTAATGAGCACTTAAAAATTTAATACCTGAGCTGAAAATGTGCAATGCACATCACTTAAGGACAAAACTTGGTATCAAGAGTCTTCAAAAGATGACAACATGTGAAATAATTGGCTAATTCCCTGACAAGCTTCGACACGTAATTATGAAGGAGAAGGAAGCACCTCCCTCCCCTTAAATTTGTGCTATTACAACAGCCCATAGAGCATAGTTACTTGGCTGTATAACCCCACAACCAGTTTGCCTTCAGGAATTTCATTATTTAATAGAGAGGAAGTGAGAAGGTATCTATGAAAAATCAGAAGGAGCACATAATGTGTGATGATTCAACAAAACTAAACTCACAGCTTTGTCTGTTTACAGTAGGACTCTGTTCTTTATTTAATCACAATCTGCACAGCATGCTAACATATGGGCTGGGGGTGAGGGGGGCATCATTTGGCATCCACTGACTAATTTGATATATAGCACATTTTTCCTATGTTCTCAATACGTATGATGTCGAAAATTATTTGAAAATTAATGGGGAGAAAACTGACCTTTTTTCTTTATTTTTTTTTTCTTTATTTTTTTATGCAATTCACTGCACCTGTTTGAGGGGAAGGAAAATGGAAAATAATGACAAAAATTCTTAAGGGCACTTTTTCATCCTGGTAATCAGAAAGGAATATTATTTATCAATTACCCGTGGTGGTAGCACATATTAGTGTTATAGAAAACAAGAAAAAGTAAAGGCCTGGAAAGATGAGCAAATCTTCTAAGCACATTTCTGATTCATTTCGACCAATGTCACTGCACTGAATTAGAGCAGATTCAGGCTGTGAAAACTGCCTGACCCATTTTGTCAATCTGCAGAAAGTTCAGTTCCTCTCAAAAGTGAATGAAATGTTGGAGTGGAACTAGATTTAGAATGTTGTAAAGAAAAAAAAAAAAAAAAAGATGCAGAAAAAATCCACAAATACAAACATTAAAAAAAGAATAGCAGAACCTGTTATTTTCAAGATTCCCATTTTCTGACAAATCCAAAAAGCTGAGAGTATTTTTTTATTTTTTCATTATTTTAAAATAGTTTTTACAGTGAAATATCAGCAAAACCATTTTTGAAGTCTTAATTCAAATTAAGACAAGTTTACTCTAATACTGTCATGACACTGAAAATGCAATTTAATCTGGTAAAAGTTGCTCATTGTCTGTGCATTAGCCTTGGAATGAAAAGTGATGTTCAAAGTACGCAAAGAAAATATGAGTAAAAGGCAATTCTTTCAAACTAGGCATCTGTTTTTTTTAATATTTTGTTCTTCTATACATAATTCCAAAAGTCAGTATTTGACCTATGGTGTACACACATCATAGAAAGAAGGAGTAGAGATGAAAAAATATTATAATCAGCCATTACGCTAACAAACTTAAAAAACAGGGCTATGCAAAACCAGAACTGTTTCTAGTATTTTGAGTAGTTTGCATTTGAAGGAAAACATATGGTGAATCAAAAGTATCATTTCCCACTTGACATTAGTAATCAATAATTCAAAGCTTAACGAAGAGAACACATTAAGCCTAGTTCGCCTATGGGATATTATACGACATGTACAACCTCTAGTTCCACATATAAGCTTTTCACTTTCGTTAATATGGTACATTTTCTAGGGATGCCTATTCCATCAGATTTTATCATCATATTGTTGATCTGATCTTTAACCCACAGTTTCTTTCAAAATTTTTTTTATATTATATCTTTTTAAGTGTACTAGGCACCTTAAATAATTTCTTTCTCACCCCAAGATTTAGGTATTTATAGACCAGTTTTATATGCACCTGTATCTTTTGGCTGAAATAAATATGAAAAAAGAATAGATGGGGAATTTGTTATTAAATATGACTACAATTTTCATAAATGTGGATGGACCTGAGGTCAGCCTACATAAAGTGAGATTAGATCTACATAGTATAAATTGGTATCTGATAGTTACACTTCTATGAACTAAAGCTAGATAGAAAATAAAATTTGCATTTGAAGCACACAACGTATCTAATGTTTCAGAAGTTTTTGATTCCTTACTTTTGTCTGACCTTTTGCTTGTGGTATCACCTAACGAAAGAAATAGCAGTGTCTTGGTTTTGGCTAGGATAGAGTTAAGTTTCTGCATAGTGCCTTGTATGGGGTAGGTTTTGGATTTGTGCTGCAAACAAGATCGTAACAGACCAATGTTTTAGTTACTGCTGAGCAACTCTTGCACAGAGCCAAGGCCTTTTCTGCCTCTCACACCACCCCACTAGCAAGAAGACTGAGGAAGCACAAGAAATTAGGAAGGGACACAAATGGGAAAGCTGACCCCAACTAACTCAAGGGATATCCCACACCATATGGCCTCATGCTTGGAATATGAAAGATGGGGGAAGAAAAAGAAAGGAGGGGACATTCAAAATGATGGTGTTTGTCTTCCTAAGTCAACCCTTATGCATCACTCCTGGACATGGCTCAACATTTGCCTGCCCATGGGAAGCAGTGAATTAATTCTTCATTTTGTTTCGCTCGATTTTACTTTATCTATTAAATCTTATTTATTCCAACCCACCAGTTTTTTTTCCCTCATAGTAGTGCGAAAGTGTTAGTGACTTGTTGAAATGCCTCTCCTTGGTTAAACCATGACAAGCAAAATGGCAATGGCAATTATTGTCATGAAGGATCCAGATTAACCCTGCCATTCCAAGACAATCTCAAGAGGAGTACAAACCTTGATTTTCTACACTACAACTCTTATTTTCAGTCCAAATATCCATTTTTTAGTGTGAGGGTTACTTTTTGGATAAGAAATCAGAAAATATGGTTTCAGCTAGGAACATTTTCTGGAAAAGTGTTGGGGTTTTTGTCTGTTTTGCTTCATTTTTTTTAATTTTTCAAATCCAAGAGTTTGTTGGGTATTTTGGTTTTGTTTTTTTTTTTTTTTGCTGTTGTTGTGGGTTGGTTTGATTTGTTTATTTTTTGTTGCAACATTGATATCTTCCAGGTAAAATATTTCTAAAAAATGTTTCCGTTTACTTGAAAAATTCCTCTCCAGATTTAATTCTTCTGTATCTGGGGAATCATGGAAAAGTATGTGCAGCCTCCTACTGAAAAGAACAGTATTTTCCAAGGATGCATTGTGATCTCTTAAAGAGTACATCTGACGCTCCCTGCTTTTGTCAGCACTGGTCACTTAAAGAATAGTGAAAGCAGGAACAGTAGAATCTGCCAGAGAATATTGTGAGTGGCAACCTGTGTCAAAGGTGTGACAAATATGGAAGAAATCTCGGTAATCCAGAACAACATTTTTACATAATCATCTCACATTGAAAAGTTAAAATCTTTGGATCTGTATTATAATTTTTGTAATTTACTTTACTTCATTACTGAGTGCTACATCTTTTATTCTTTTGCTGTAATAAAGCTCTAGATTTCCAAATCCGGTTATTTAATTGCTAGGTCTAGTATATGACAGGTATAACTTTATGAAAATAGATGGCATGCAATTATTCAGGCAATGTATGCTCATTATAATCTTCTTGAAAATGCAGACAGAAAGTCCTTACAAAGTGTGCTTCGGGAAAGCAGCATTTTTTCTTCTATCCCCCATCAGGTACTGTAAGTTCAGGGGTCTTCAATTGTCCCACCTGCACCCGAAGTAAAGTGTATGATTTTAGGCAGGAACCAACTTCTTTTACACCTTGCACATACAAAGCATTGAGAAGGCATTCAAGTAATTAATCTAAGCCAGTAAACAAGCAAACAAACAAGCAAACAAAAAAAGACACTGCATCTAAGTGTAACTAGATTAGGTCTCAAGTTGTCCTGAAAACAGTTCTCAAAAGGTGCTTTGTCTTAGGACACTAAAAAGAAGAACTCATCAGCCACTGCTAAAAGTACTTGCTGCTCAGTAAAATCAGTTGCCCAGTGGTCAGTGTATGGTAAATCAGGACAAGACTGTTTCCTTCCTCTTTCTCACCACCTTTTTTAGGCACAGGAAAAGACAGGATGGAATTTTGCAAAGCCCGCTCACTGTGTCTGAAAGAAACTACAGAACTCATGTACAGTGTCAGCGTGGTAAGGAACTGACCTCATGGGATGAGCTGCAATCTAGCTCAGCTTTTATCAAAGAAAGGTGTCTCTTCCTCTGCACTTTTGGGCAGGCTTTTTGGAGCAGGTTGTCCAAAACAAATAAATTGGTAAATGCTGCAATGCTGCTAATCACTAGCAAAATAAAACACAGAAAAAAAGCAACCTTTGGATTTTTCTTAAAGCATTTAGGAAGATGTGCAAATGTAGCTGTCAATCACAAGATATGAAGACTCTACTCTCATCTTCCTTTTACTTCTGAGATGCTTGTGTGTTGTATGAATCCACCCAAACTAGTGGCAGTCATCTTTAATGTGACAAAAGACTTCAAGAAAAACAGAGACTGCAAAAACTGCTTTCAGTGACTGAGAATGAACACAAAGATATGTCTGGCAACACTCCAGAAATGCTTGTGCTCAAGTGGAACTGAAGGAAAGCCAAGAAATGTGGTGGCATTGCTATGAATGCAAATATTATCACACAGCTCTCATCATAACACAGTAAAAGATAAATCTGTACTCAAGGGAGTAAAGACCTCCTCCAATTGCACGAATGCCATGATACTGTCCAGTTTCTCAAGTCAAAGCTAGAAAGCAGAAACTACTGCTTGACTGTGCATGGTTCTAAAAAAAATAATACTAAGAAACGACCAAAAACCCATACAAAAATCACACTGGGTTTTATATCTCAGCTATTTCTTACCACAGCTTTGGCCTGCAAAACGTCCATCTGCACCAATATTCACAAGTGCAGTTAATTCAAATAGTTAGTGCTGAGCATTTCAGCAAATCACTTGTATTAAGCTCTAATTTTTTGCTCAGCACTTTAAAATTGAGTAAAATGTTCTTCCAGTTCATAGCCTGTGTGCTCAGCATGTTTCAGGATGGACTACCAGCACTAAATCTTTGTGAAACTACTACTGACAAATCCTAAGAACAAATAATACTTTTTCTCTCTGCTTTTTAATATATGTGACTATATTAATGTATTTCTGATAGCAACTACTCTCTTCATCCAGGTTCAAGGTACCATTAATAATGGAATCAGTAAAAACTGAACCCGAACAACTGAGGGCAGAATTGCTCCAAATTTCCTTAGTCTCAGATTGAACCAGACTCACCAATCATTTATGTTACAGTCAGGTGGCTCTGTTTCCTAGAACTGCAATCAGAAAACTATTGACCAGCAACAATACACGTTTCACTTCATATTACTGAATTGAACAACCCCTGCAGTAAAGTGGGGCTTTTTTTCATAATTTTCAGATGATTCACTGAAATAGGAATCCTGAACTTGAAGATGAGAAGTTTAGGCATGGAGATGTTAAATAATCTGTGAGAATTAGCTGTCCTTCGGCTTCCCCAAAACCTTTTTTTCAGTGCTAAGTTATACAGACTATATGTCTTGATTTATGGAATCATAGCTATTTAAGTGACTTAAATTCCTAGGCTTCCTTTCTTCTAATATTCTTTTTCTTGCATGGGATGTATCCCAGCAAGAGTGCATATATGCAGCATCAATTTGCTGCTTTTAACTCTTCTACAGTAAACCACCTTGTGGAAATCACCCTAGTTTCTCTTTTTTTGTTTGTTTCTTTTTAAGCTCATCAGGAAGTCATTCCCAAACACATAAATTTTATATGGTCAAAGGCAGGTGAGATGAATCCAATAATTACCTTATTTTCCATTCATGAAATCAAAACTTTCTCCACCTTTTCTCTTTTTTTCTTTCTGCTTTATTTTCTTTTTATTATTCTTTTCAAATCAACAAGTAAGGCACATTCCCTAAATTTGAAACGATGTAGTAATGTGATAGGACACAACTTCAGTATGTCTCTCTTCCTGCATAATTTGAAAGTTATAATAATAATTTATGAGGAAAAAAATGCACACCAAAGTGAATAAAGACAAAAAGAAATCTTCAGGCATAAGACAGTCATTTTCAAGTGTCACTGCTCTGTGCATATTACAAGGCACTACCCTTGGTGCAGAGTCTTTGTCAGAAATTCTAACACTGAGATGCTGCAAGTTGTTATTTCATTCTACACTGTAAGTTACTTCAATGGTGATTTAGTAGTTACCTAGGAAACAGATTTAGGAAGGAAATATTCTTGACTATGTTAAGGACTGATTTGCATTTTTGGTTTTGGGATGGAGTTTTTTCCACATTTTCAAAAGTTACAAGCAATTTTATATTGCTAAATGTTAAAGAATTTACAAAATCACTTCTAATATATCTTACTAGTTTAGCTAAATCATGGTATACTAAAGCTGATAAGTCATAAGAAGAGAAAAAGGGTTTTTTTTCAAAGTCCAAATAAACTGTACAATTATGCACAGATATTGAGCTGCTCTGCCAATGACACTGATTTATTCTTGCCATGAATATTCATATCATCACAAACTTCCTTACAGCTTTGGCTGATCTATTAATAAAAATCAGGGATTCCTATTATAAACACACTCACAAGGTAAGAGATATATTGTATTCAGCTTTCTACCTCTGTCACATTAAATTCTGGTGATTTAAACACGCCTATATAGACCGCAGCTAGCATGCTCTTTAAATGATGTCTGTTGATGAATGTATTCTCAAAGACATTTACACATTATCTTGATCTAATATAGAAGTCATTCCCACTATACATCATCAGATGAACTCAAATTCTTATGTTATCATAGGTTGTTCTAACAATTAATTATATTTTGGACATGAAAATTTCAGAGGCGAAATCCGTAGCATCTTTTAGCTGCAAAAGATATTTACTTTTATTTTTTAAGCTAAAACCACATATTAGTTCATCAAAGTTTTGCAATGAAAGAAATAACAGATCTGCTAGCATTAGGAAAAAATAAAACATAGTATCTTATTAATTTATAGTGAGAATTTTTAGTACCTTATAATGACTGAGTTAAAAAAAAAAAAAAAACATTTATCAAATTTCTTGACTCTGCTTGGCTATCTACTTTCATAAACTCAGTACTTGCAACCAGCATGGTTAACATGTCTGTAATGTATTTCAAATCAGACTAAGTAGCACAGTTGCTATAATTTAAATTCAGTCAATTCCTAAAATAGTGTCTTAAGAATGTTGGTGAAACAAAGTGCAAAGGCCAAAAAAAAGTGTATTGCCATATGTTTAAAACCTGAACACAGCTTTTACTTTATCATTTGCCAATAATATAACCGTGCAAAATATATGGTAATAAAAACATATAAACCAAGCCCCATAGTCAGTATTTGGAATTTCAAACATTGCAAGAATGACTGCTGGGCAGTCTCTGCCCATGGAAGGGGGTTGGAGCCAGATGACCTTCAGGTCTTTTGCAGCCCTAACTCTTCTATGATTCCATGATTGGAAAATCACCCCAAAATCCTGAAATGCTTGTTGAAATTTTCTGCTTCCTTCAATTTTTTAACATTTCTTTTGAAATTTGAGAAAGTTCACATGGCTGTAGTGGCTGTTTTGATTTTACTTTAGTTTTTCACCTCAGTGTTAGCTTTTCTTAAGTATAAAAAGTATGTTTTGAATAAAGCATTGTGTCTGTATGGCATTATTTAATTTTCTTAAAACATTCTTTGGATATTTATAGTGGTTTTAGACTCTGGTGTTGAAATGTTTGGACTTATTGAAAACTGTAAATTTAGGGACTGTACATTTATTTTAGTCTGTAAATCTCAGATGAGGTGTAAAGCAACCTCATATTATGAAAAGAAAATCAGTTCAGTGTTTATGTAAGTTATGGCTATTTCAAACCCTATGCATGATCAAATCACATATTTTTTTCTATATAAAATCTCACAAAGATTTAGTAATGAAAATAACTTGTTTAGTAAATCTTTGTTATGTACTTGATAAGACCTGAAAATGAAGAATGCCTATTTTATTTTTATATAGTACTTTTTTTTTTTTAATTTAACCTGAGTCTTCAAGGCTTAGATTTGTTACTTTAAATTATACCCTCTAGATGTTTTTAAACTCTAGATACCCACAGTACATGACTGTGAATCATCTTCCTCTTCAAACTGTAATGAGTAAATTTCATCGACAGAAATTATGTTGCTTCTGTAGTAAATTGTTGCAGCTATTTCACCTTTCCTGTCTCCAATTTCCTTAAAAGCACCAAGAAAATTAAATACAAAGAAACTAAGAACAAAACGAATCTAAGTACATGATGAAGAGGTGGAATGTAATGCATATAAAGGCCAGGAAATACATGACTGTTCTTTTTAATACAACATTACCTTAGTCTTATTCCATATACACTTTGTCTTAGATAGATACAAACGTCTCTGTTTTATCATTTATTTTATGCTATCATCATTACATACAGAGGGCCACAGAATGATGAACAAACCTAAATAATTTTTTTTTTATTTTTCTGATTTTAAGATTTTTTGTTTCCATTTTAAATAATAGAATCCTTTTGCATTTACAATTACAGTCACATGCTGTACACATGCACTGCATCCACTAAGAAAATCAGGTGTTGTTGATTTAGGGTGAGTTTTCTTGGTTTTTGGGAGGTTTTTGTTTGTTTGTTTTTTTAATTATTATTATTATTTTTTTTTTTTTTTTTTTTTTTTTCGTGGATCTGAGTACACTGTTCATCACTTCCATGGAAAAGAGCAGAGTTCATAGAATCATGGAATCACAGAATAGTTAGGGCTGGAAAGGACCTTAAGATCGTCTAGTTCCAAACCCCCTGCCATGGACAGAGGCACCTCACACTGCAGTTTACCCTTAAAGCTTTTCTTTGGCTCCAGCACTCCAAATTCAGCAGGTCTGGGCAAAGCACTGTGTCCCGGCCACTCTTTATCCCCCCTACCACACTCTTTCATAAGAATAGACACGCAGAGTCATAGGTACCATATGTCTGTCTTACTGAGTTCTCTAAGTTGTAGTTTTCCCTGGCAGGTAATCATGGCACAAAGTTTGTTCACTGTACTCTCAAGATAGAGAATCTGCCCCTATAACCAAAGCCACAAAACAGCAGCAGTGTTGTGTCTAGTAACATTAAGAAAAAAAAATTATTTGATGACTTAATTCCATCATCCATGGAAATATTTTATTTTTCAGTCTGAAATTTCTTTGACTCAAAAGACAAGCTGTCATTTCCACTTTTCCATTCATCCCCCTCTCCCATTAATTTTTCTCCCTTCCCCTTCTGATTCATACAGAGAAATGAATTTGGAACTGAAGGTCAAAAGGGTAAGTACTGGCCATATCAGAATTTAATTTAACTGCTGCTGTCTTGTCCTTGCAGAGGAGAGTAATGTTTTTGTATATTAAATTAAGTTGTTGGGTTCAGGGGTTTTTTTTTACAATGTTTTCTCTTTCAAAGGAGAAATCAAATAATACTTGATGTTTTAGCACATTTTTAAGACAACATGCTCTATCATATAATGATCTGCACCTGAGAATAACTTCTTTTCTCTGCTGTTACTCGTGATATCAATTATTCAGAAAAATTACAATTCGGAATACCACACTTAAAGTTTTACTTTATTACTGTGGGCTTCCACAAATGTAATAATGAATTGAATTGCATTTATTCCAGAGTTAGTAATTCGTATAAAAAATCCAATCTGTTTTTCTGTTAACAATGTATCTAACAATGTAAGAAAGACTACAGATTGGAACATTATGCCCTGTGAGAAAAGGAAGTAATTTGCTCAGGTGTGTGACTGGAAATAACCCAACATGTGAAGTGACTGCAGTATTTCTGTGATTCAGCTTTACAAAAGGCATTATTACTAGAAAGAAAATTCTTCCTTTTTATAACCAACATATAACGGCAAGAAACCAACAGTCATAGCTGCTTTAAATCAGATCACATCAAATACACCACCTCTTCAAATGTCTTCGGAAAAAAAACACTTTTTATGGACATTTGCAGTTCTGGGAAGAAGATAGTCCCTGATCTCATCTGGACATTACATTGAACCATTAACAGCAGTACTGAAGAGTGACATTAAGTGTTGTGGAATTCATAACATACTCCCTGAAAGAACCCTGAAAGAAACTGTTTATTTTGGCATAGGCAGTTTTCTTGCTATCTTGTACAACATTAGGGAGCTTATCTAGTTAGCATGGTGTGAAAAAAAAAAAAGTACTATTCCATAAGATCTCTAGACTTGCACCTCTTAAATTGTCCGTTCCAGTACAGTGGTGGAAAGGAGATACATAGTGAGATACAGGTATGCCCATTTACATCTATGCTTGCTATCTGTTTTTCTACCTATCTAGACATGACATGTACATACTACCTATGTAGCCCCTTGTACCTATAATCACTTTTTCCAGAAAGTTCACAGAGGCTGTTATACCTACATGTAATGAAATATTCATCCACGTTTCAGGCTTGGGCTGGTGCACACAGTCTTGTTATAATGGAAAAATACGTAATTTGACAGAACTATGGGAAAATGCTGACTGAAAATGATGGAGAAGAAACTAGGAATTCTTAGATGAAGTAGGAATAATTGATTAATTTATTTTGGTTTTGGTGATCAACATCTGTGGAGATTTTAAAGACCCATCTGTACAAAGCCTTAACCAATGTCACCTGAATTCTTCATTGACCTAGTTTTGAGCACCTCCTAGAGTCTCTGTCACCCCAATGACCCTGAGATGCTGTGATTTCCTGAGGGAGGGCAGCATCCTGCAGCTTGTCTCTCTAGATTCTTTCATTACATTTTTAATAATAATAATAAAAAAAGTCACTAAAAAAGTCCAAAGCTTTTTGCTTAGTCAGTTTTCCTAGTCTTCCAAATTCCTCAATAATCATAGTACCGCACTCTCCTACGCTTTGTGTGGTGCTCAAAAAGTACTTTGTGTAATTAAGCAGCATGATTTGGTGATTAGTAAAGACCAATGCTAACTTTGTTCTCCTTTTATCATTAGCAGGTGATTTTCAGGATTCCTTTCCTTCTGTTGTTCCAGATTTTCAAAGACATAAGTGAATATTTTCTATTTGTTTTCCATAGCTTCATTTCCTCTGCCAGAATATTTGAAAAATAATTTTCATTTGCCAACTTATTAATTTGAGTTTTTTCTTGCACTTATCATTCATTTTCTTAAACTCTTTTCTCAGCAACTATGAAAAAAAATATTTTTGCATGTACAAAAATAACTGCTATATTAAGTTACCACAGCTCCTGTAGTAAGTAATAAATTTGCTGAATTTATATTTGAAGCCAGTGTTTGAAAGAACAAGTAAGAAAATATTAGTATCATAAGGAATCAGGTTCATATACTAAGGGAGACTGAAAAACATGCAGCATAAATCTGTTGATAACAACATGAAATACCAATTCAGGTATCAGAAGTTTCCCAAGACAGGTTCTTTCTTAGGAATCTATCATTCAAAGTTTAATTAGGTCATGATTTTCTTAAATTTATCTAACGCTATGACACTCTGGGGAAATATGTATAGAATTTAATATAATAAGTAGTATAGTAGTAAGTAGTATTTAATATAGTAAGTAGTTTAATGAGCAGTTTCATACCCTGATAGAGAATTCTAACAGATAACACAAAAATAAGCATAGCTAATTCATGTAAAACAAATACCTATACTTATTTAATTCTTGTAAAGCTATTATAATCTTCTTCAGTGATATTGCTCTCATCATGAAAGGGTTTTTCAACAGAAAGAATCATGTACATGTTATTGTGATACAGTTTTCCTCTTTCAGCTATTGAAATATCCACAGATCTCTGACAGTTTAGCCTTAATGAAACACTACAGAAATCCACAACAGGACATTTGCAAACTGTACAAGATACTTTTTTCTCTAAATGACTTTTTTTTTTTTTTTTTTTTTCTCTTAAGAGACCACTGTGAATCCCTGGTAAAGAAATTGTTCTTTCTTGCCCTCTTCCTATATGCTTGCCTCATGTACAAGCAGCACTCATGCTATATAGCAATCTGCATTACAGGGCAACAACAGGCTGCTTCACTGCTGCTATTGTTGCTGGTTTTTCTCATCTTTCTGTAATTCATTGACACAAAATGAGTAGAAATGCTGGAACAGCAACTCTGTATATCCTGTTAGTTGAAGTTGTACTTACATACTAAGAACTAAAGTATTCTTCCATCAAAGTACTGGGACTGATGCTCCTTTTGCATATTAGAAATACAATTAAGAGGAATTGGAACTCAATTATTTCTAATGGTTTGGTGCATGAGAAAAGATATTTTTTTTTTTTCCTCCTGGAATATCTCTATGCTATTTTTAATCTTATGCTTGGTAAATTCTGAGATTCAATGCAATTTGGGAGGATCTTCATTATTTGGTGAAGAAGAATACCAGGGTTTTTTTTTTCACATGCTTTCTTCTTCCTAGTGTTTGCAGCTGGACAAAAACTGGCATGAGGAGATGTGTTTAATGAAGCACAAAAAGATCAATCATCTGCATCTATGTTGCAGAACAGTCTAGTAACAGAGTCAGGAATATCTCAGGCCAGGTCAACGGCAGTTCCGTGTTGCCTTCCTTGACACACTGACTCCATGACCTGTCCCACGTTATCACCTGTCTCAGTTTCTCATCAAGTCCACCTCCGTATTAGATACATAGCAAAAACTTGACACTATTACTGACCAGTTCCATGTGTATCACATTATTCTATTCACTTCAACTTCCCTTGACTCTAGCTTGCTTTTTTAATATTTTGTTTGTTTGTTTACCCCTTCTTGTAACCCACTAGTTGCATTCTAGGGGACAGAGGAGCCAGAAGCACAGCTACTTTAAGACTCAGCCAGTATGCTCCATGGCTTGTCATTAATATTTTACCAAAGTGCTTCTCCTCTGCCCAGCAGCACCTTGCTCCTGCATACGTTAAGGTCCTTCAGTTGGAGCAGGCATTCAATAGCAATCAGAAGATTCTTAATGTGCCGCTAGCAGAGAAAGCTTTAAATATCAGTTCCATTTAAAAAGGAAAACTAGCATTCCTAAACAGTGACAAAGAGAGACAGTGATTCATCAGACACAAGGGCACATTTTTCCCCACCCTGTTGTTTGCTCTTATACTAAAAGCAAGCAGAGGTAGAAGTTTGTGCCTTGAAACCCTTCCAATTTTATTTTTTTTTTTTCTCTTTCTGTTAAATAAGACCCACATGGCTTCAAAAGCTGGAACATTGTGTGTGATTCATCTCCACATGAGTTATTAGAGAGAAAGAATCTTTATTTGTGGATTGCATTCATTGAGGCCATTTGGTGGTTTTCTTCGTTATTTATTAACATTTCAGACACTCATAATAATAACTCACAATCCATAATAACATCATAAATCTAAAACAAACAAAGAAACAAAAGGTTAATATCCTCTCACTTTTTGTTTTATTCTTTGTTGCCATAAATCTTTCACATTTCTTCCAAAAAAAAATGAGAAAGAATGTCCCATTACATTTCCCTGAAGCAGAAAAAGGCTACTGTGCTATAACTATGTCTGCAATTTCATCTATGACACTGGTCTTACTGCCTCAATGAAGTGGAAGTCCTTGCTCCACTGGAAGCTCTAAATCCAGTCTGGATACTGCCTAAAGGCTTTTTGCTCTCGGGGGAAAAATGATTTGGTGTCTGTATTGCTTAGTTGTAGGTACATTGCTGCAAGCTGATTCTGCGTATTTCTAGTTGTTCCTATCCACATTATTCTCCAGCTGGCGATTTCTATTTTCATTTCCACATTCACAGTTCATTTGCAATTGATCCCCCAGAGACTGTTTTCTTGAGCAGATATTTTGTAAAATACTAAGAGTGGATTTAACCCACTTCTCCACTCTACTCCAGATTGTGTATTCTCTAAAAAGCGTCTGACCCTTTTTTCCTCTTAATTAACTCCTCAATTCTGGTTCATATGCTTACTCCATATTTTACTCCTCCAAAAATAAGAAATGTGGTTCATGATTTGGGTTTGTATTTTGGGTGGGGTTTGTAGGTGGGATTTTTGTTTTGCTCTGGGTTTTGGGGGTTTTGTTTTGTTGGTTGGTTGTTGTTTTTTTTTTTTGTCTGTGCAGTACGTTAATGGTATTTGCTTTAGATATGCCATGTTCCTTTGCTGGTTGCTTGAAACACAGCAGAAGAATGAATTACTCTGAACTGTATTTCTGTCTCCTGACAGGTCTGCTTGAAAAACAGCTTGCCTTAAGCTGAATTCATTGCTATTTCACTTTTCTCCAAGTCAGCAAGAGACATTTTTACAAATCTCTAACATAAGGCATGAAATGGAATTCAACAACACTGATTTTCTTCCTATTTGGTTCTGGCCAAACAAATGGAAGCTGATAGATTGCTAATATGGAGAGCACATTTTGGGGAGTTTTCCTGAAATGTTAACTTATTAAAATCAGTCACCCTGTGAGACAAATGGCAATCTTACAGAGAATAAATTCTCCATGACTTATTTAACTTTCCCTGTATATACTTCAAAATGCAACCTCCAGGTCCCATCCACTATGAAAGTTGCTAGCATATACTGAAGTGTGAGAGACATATTAGTCTTTCTTTTTCCTGACTGTTCTGATTCTTAATAAATTACTGCTAATAATTGTTATTTAAATAAATGTGCAGTCAGCTTAAGACCACTAAAAGACATTCAGTTTCCAAGAGGCAGAATGCTTCTCTGAATTTTCCAGGACACCTTTCCAGAGGTGACCTCAAACACATATTATTAATTATAGTTTGTGACTAGTAATCAATTTCCAATTATGGATTGGTTCCTGTCACTTACACTTATGTGAAAAGAAACCAAATTTTGAGGGGATATATCTATATTGGTAATCTATATGTGACCAGATCAATGACATAGAATTATAGAATCAACTATGTTGGAAAAAACCTTTAAGATCATCAGGTCCAACCATTACTCAAGGACTACCAAGACCACCAATAAACCATATCACTGAAGGCCTCATCTACACGGTTTTTGAACACTTCCATGAATGGTGATTTCCACCACTGCCCTGGGAAGTGTGTTCCAATGCCTGATAAGCCTTGTGGGGAAGAAATTTTTCCTAATATCCAATCTAAACCTCCCCTGGTGCAGCTTGAGGCCATTATCTCTTGTTCTATTGCTCACTACTTGGGAGACATGATTATCTACACAATAATAACATCAAGATGGTCCCTACTGTGAGTCATCTACTGCCCTGGACAGTGAGCAGGCCCAAGACAGTTCCTGTCCTAAGCACCTCAGGACAAGATGATCATTCCCTCGCAATGGTTTGAGTTGCCTTACCCGCAGAGTAAGGTTATTGGCTTTTCTTTGGCTCTTGTACCTTGCTAAAGCAGCACTAAATGCCACTTTTTTTTTAATGGAAAGAGTCTTCTTCCCACCACTTCCCTCTCCTTCAACTGGTAGTTGCCTGCTGAAGAAATAATTGGGGCAATGATATGAGATCCTGGGCCTATCCCAATCCATGGCACAGCTTTCAAGGGTATGTCTGCATCAGTACATAAAAATGGACTAGAATCTTTTCTGCAACCAGGAGGATGGGAGGTATAGTTCAGCACATCTCCATAGGGCTCAGTGTGCTTTACATACAGACTGGTGTGCTTTGTCCATGCTGGAAAGGAACAATTCCTGGGTCCTTGAACTGAGCTATCACTAAACAACACCTTCAGAGATCAGAACTCTGTGTTAAGGGGTGCTAACAGGGTATCACGTGCCAATATTCATGACTTTTCGATTACACTTGCAGTCTTTAAAGGCATTGCCACCTTGACAACGTGGCTACCAAAAACTGACTTCAGACTGCTGTGGCTCATTACCCTGTGTCATGGGTTCAGCAGTAGCAGTCATTTTTCTCCTTCTTAGTAGCTGGTGCAGCACTGTGTTTTTGACTTGTGGC
>JAOEHY010030525.1:0-32817 GCA_025447955.1 Psilopsiagon aurifrons | reverse complement strand
AACCTGACCTTGAACACCGGCAGGGATGGAGCATTCCCAGCTTCCCTGGGCAACCCATTCCAGTGCCTCACCACCCTTACAGTAAAGAATTTCTTCCTTATACACAATCTAAAGGCTATTCCTATCTGTCTATAGAGTGCTTCATCCGCAGAGTCCTCTCAATCAGGTGGTCTGTAACAGATCCCCACAATCATGTCTCCCATTGCTGTTCTCCCTTAAACCCTGACCCACAAACTCACTATTGACTGCTCACCTGTCCCCAGACGTATTTCCATACTCTCCAGGCTATCCCTAACATAAATAGCAACTAAATATCATCTGGAATGACTCCTGTGATATCTGTTCTTCTGAGGCTGTCATTACAAGCTAAATTGTCTCTCAATTTGATTGGAAATTCTAAATCGTGAGTGTCTTAATTTTGATGCAGTAGTTTAAGGTGTTTGCTTGTGGCGAGTTGAGAATTCTATGGAAAGATTAGAATGCCCTTGTGAAACCTTGTTAACTTCCGTGTGTGGAATATCACATGGACTGAGAGATAGAGGGATACATTGCAGACCCCCACAGGATAATCATTGAAGCATAACTCCTCCTTGGGGCTGGTGTTTTAGTTCTTGTGCTTATTCTGCAGTTGTTGCCTTTGTTTTGAAGGAGAAAGCTGAGGGGAAAATGGATGTGAAGTTTTATGCTTTCCAGATTAGATCTCTAAACAAAACAACAAACTACATAAAATCATGAGGAATTGTCAGGCTTCTTGAATAATTATTGTGGGTCTAATTTGGAGAAGAGTCTTCTATAGGAAACTGAATATGGCACGCCATTTATCTATTGGTTTAATTAACTTATTATACATGCTTCTTAAGGTTAAGGCAGCATTGATACCATTTGTCCCAGCATTGTTGGTGATATGTAGCCGGATAGCTATACTTATAAGCTGCTCTTATGGTACTTTTAGGGTAAGCTTTAGGTAATCAAGTAGAGTCATCTTGTCTGTAGCTGTAGGAAGTAACACTCCAAGAGCACTGAGGTACTTTGCTGTCTGAGTACTTGAGCATTTACTCATGCTTGTTAATACAAAGGAGGTTTCGTACAGGCTCCTCCCTTTTGGCTGAGGTTGCACTTCACTCTGCTTCTGCAGGCTGGAATTTAAGTCCCGGTTGTGGTAGCTTTAATTATATACAAAGTTTATGGTTTCACTGGAAGAGAGGCATTGTACAGAAGAGTGCATTACCTTCTTACCTTCAGACCTTACCTGAAACATTACCCAAGCAAACTCTTTTTCTTTTTCCCATTCGATTTCAAAATTTTCATTAAAAATGGGGGTGAGGGGGAACAGGGAATGTTTAGAAGTAAAACCAGGTGCTCGCATCTGTACATTGCCTGCCAATTTCCAGACCAAACCAGTGTAGAATGGAAGAGCTGTGGACTCCAGTAGATCACATTTGTTATGGAAATGCCACCAAGCTCTGAACTACAGCGGCACTGCTGGGTGCCACTGTAATAGGTTTTCTTGCTGCTGTCATGACATGACAGCAATCATTTTGGGCACTAAGATTTTTGAACTCCAGGAGCCTGTGGAAAAAAGTTTGTTTGTGTTATAACAACAGGGGTGACCACTGAATCTCTGACAGTCTGTCGAAGTTGAATTGTGATGTAGACAAAAGGCCCTGGTTCTGTTTCTGAATGCTAGAACTGCACTACAAAGGCGTGCTTTCAAGCAACTGCATCAGCTTTCAGAAGGAGAAAAATGATTCCTGATGTATCTAGTTGGAAATTTCTTTATGGCTTTTGCTGTGTTTTGTGCTCTGGAAATGTTCTAACCGGTAGCTTTCTATTTGAGTCCTATGGCTCTGATACAAGATGGGTGATATGACAGATGGTGAGATTTAAGTCATCAGGGGCCATTATAGACTGTGGGAAAGGAATCATTAGTTGAATGAGTGTTATGTTTTTAAAATCTGTGGGCTATTTTTTTGCTGTATTTCTCAGAGATATGCGGAAGAAAGCAATAGACACAGGAGTGATTTTATTCATTGAACAGAAGAGGATCATATAGTGGAAGCTATGAATCAGGCATTGTTTTGTGGGGAATAAACCTGAGCAGAAGTCTTTTCTCCAAAGAATTTTCCTAAAGGTGTCTGACATACACAACTTTGAACTGAAATTCTTCTAGGGTACATGTTAGTTTGGGGGCATAAGTACTGTTGCTATTTCTGCCAAGGGTTTTTCCTTTTTCATGATCCCTCAGTCTTTGCAGCTTCACGATTACGCTATTGAACTCTTTATTATTAAGGTCTGAACTTACTGGCTAAAAGCTGGCTACAGTAAGTGGCATTAATGTATTTGACTTTTGTATTTGATGTAGCAATTTAGAAATAAAGGGAATTCAGTAGTAATTTTAGGCTATGGAGTTCTGGCTTTGTAACTCCGAATGTGCCGGTGAACTGACCAAAGCTTAGGTATCTTGCCTCTGAGAAGTTTAGTTTTGCATTAGTGCACTAATCAAGTTGACAGGAGGCAAATCTGGTAGGCTGGTGATATGTTGGGTAATGACCATTTTGAGCCTCCAACACAGTTTGAAGTTCCCTTATCATGGAATTAAAGCCTAATGGGCTATTGTGGTGATCAGGATTGATGAAACAGTGTGAAGTCTGATAACTAAGAAGGGATTTTGATTGTTACTTAAATTGTAATCCTTTATGTGTTGATTGGCCAAGCTGGTCTATGAATCCTTTGTGGGTCCCAAGTGTAAACTTTGTACAGGCTTTGTAAATGTATTGGCTGATAAGGCAGAGGCTACATTACAGTGAAACTGAGGCAGAGTGCTTAGGATTATTTTAAGGAAAATGATAATGAAGTGTATCACAGTGTATTTTTAGTGAATGTATGGGAAAAGAAGTGTTTTTTGACATGCATAGTGAAGTATATTCTTGAAGACAAATGCCACCAGGGTTGTTGCCTGACACACGGCTTTTGTTTGTCAGGTTTGGTGTGTGTTTGGCTGTTCACAGCGTTTGGTATTGCCTGTCATTCATGGTGGGCTTGCCAGCAAAACGAAACATCATCCTGATCTTAGAGAGCTTATTTTCAATTTTGTTACGTGGTTTAACTCTGCTTTAAAAGCAGAACAAATGTAATTCTATTGTGGGCTGAGGTCTACAGAATTAAATTTGCATCCTATCTGGCTTTTATGTCATTTCCTTGTGAAGATCAAGGCCTTTAATCAAGATCCATAGTAGATCTCCATCTGAATGGTTTCTCAGTGTTTAAAAATCAAAAGGTGACTGAGTGCAGTTCTATATATGTCTTAAGATCAGAAAAAGAGAGTTCTTACTCAGGTCTCTATCCCACAATGTTAAAAACACTCCCTGTGTGCAACTGGGACTTCCGATTTTCTGTTGGAAAGATGCAAAACATGGGAATTCTGAAACTTGTTCTGGAAACATTGTCTTTTGTTTTTTTCCCTGTCTTCTATACTAAGATGACAAGATTATTCCCCCCCCGTGGTTGCAGAGGTATTGATCTGCAGTAATACAGTATCTTGCACTTAAAGAGTTGTCAGGCCTTGTTTTTGAAGAACATGTTTGAAGCACGGAATTCTGCAGCCCAGCTGAAGTCACATGTGTTGACTGCATTGAGGGGCTGGTATTTTGGCAGAAGGCCTGTGCTGCTCAGCTCGTATCTAATTGCAGATGGTATCCATTTGAAGGGTACTGCCAAAGTTCTGCTGTGGAAGAGGAGAAGTGGGGGAGGAGAATAGAAGGTAATAGAGGAATTCTCAAAGACAGAAGTTAGAAGCTGCAAAATCCCACTACTAAGTTAATTTGGGAATGCAGAGCAATTTCCAAAGAAGGCATAGTGTCACTAAGTAATTACTAATTAAAAATCCTACCAAACCAGTAACTCAGTGGGATTAATTCCAGAAAAGACCATTGCTTTTATTATTATCTCTTAGATGTGTTTGTTTGTGAAAGCACCTGCTGTGGAAGTAGATTCAGTTGACCAAAATGCTTTGTTTTCCTTTGGAGCTGTGTTCTGAAGAGCAGAGCTATGCTCGTTGTGCAGAGTTCACCAGCAGACATGGACATATGTCTCTTAAGTCCCATGTACTTAGTACTTGGGGCTAGGTACAGCGTAGCTGTGTTGTAGCATTGCCCTTAGTGCAGTCAAGCTGTGATGAGAGGATGAGAGAAGTTGGTGGGCTCTGAGGACTTTTCATATTGATAATGAATTCCCTAGGGTGATCCTCTGTTAGAAGTCCTTGCTGTCGGCAAGCTTGACACTGCAATATATATATTATTACGGAGTGTTTTCAAGTGAAACTTGGCATCATTGGGCTTTTAAGTTGCTCTCTGTGGTGGTGGTTTATTGATAAAATCCCACCTAATATAAAAACAACCTGAAGCATCTGAAATAATACTGGTTTCTTTTCCTCTGAGATAACTTTGTTTGGTTTTGTCAGTCTTTAAATGTATCATCTTTAATATTTTCTTTCATTTACTGGAAGGTGGTTTATTGTCCTCTAGCTCAAACTCACAAGCAGCTTTTTCAAATGAATAATTCAAAAGTGAGTCAAGGTTGTCAGCATATCTTGACTGAATATGTTTTGTCTCTTAACACTAATGCATCTTCCCCCCAGTGTATTAATTTCTTATTGCCTGGTCACTTCATTCATTCCTGTTTTTCTGCTGAGGGTGATAAACATTCTGCCAAGTAATACACAGAATGAAAGGTGAGCTATAGATCTGAGAGTATTTTGTGTGTCAGTAATTCGCATCCTCATTCTTGTATCAGGTTTTGAAATGTAACAAAAATAAACAACATTGGAAGCTGCTGCCTTGGACTATTGGGATGGAAAGCTGAGCCTGGAGACTTCCCTCGGGTTGTGCTTTTTTTTCCATGTGGGATTTCTTTTGTGGGCGTATTTTGTCCTTTTTTTGGTGTGGAAATGATTTGATAATCCTCTCTGCAGCTAAACAATGCCCAACTAAACACAAATCAAACTGAAGCAGGGGCTCAAGCTAGTAGCGACAAGACAGCATTTAGGTGTTCATCATCAGCAAGAATTCCAGCTATCTTATTCTTTTAAAAAGCTGCATAACTATGTAGAAAATTAAATTAATGAATCGGAGAAATAAGGAAGTATCCAACTTGGAGTATGTGCTCTGCAATTGATATTACAGTAATTGTGCTATAGGTGAAAGAAAATAGGTGAATGAAAATGGGTGCCAGTGACAGAGTAAAACAAAGTTCTCAAACTGTAGTTCACCTGAGATTGTATATTCTGGGTTGCCATAAACCATATTAATGGAGAAATGTGCCTGCACAGTCCAGGTTATCTTAAAATATATAAGTGCAACTGGATCCTCAGGTTAGGTCTGAAAATCACCTATTTGGACTGAATTCAGTCTCTGGCTCAGTGATGTTGGAAGGTTCTTTTGCGGACTGCTTATGGTATATTGGATGTTTAATGAAAATAGGCACAGTGGAGCAGTCCCATCTGCCAGGAACAATAGTCCCAGCTGCTGCTGTAGACATATGGCAGTTGGGTTCTCGAGCAGACATCCTTGGCATCAGAAAACCTCCGTAAGGCATTCTGGAGTTGATTTGTAGAGGCTGAGGAAAAAATATTTTTCTTCTGCTGGTTGTTTGGATTTTTTTTTCTCTGTATCGTTTATGAACCTCTGGTCTAAACTCAAATATTTAAATAATAACAAAAAATAATGGAGAAGCATCTCCTTTGAGTTCCTTTTCTGTCTGGGTTTTTACTTTATTGCTTTGAAGACATGTCCTGCTTGATGCAGTTGTTCCGGAACAAAATAAAAATGGGTGGAAGAGCAGGACTTAACTTAAAATAGGCCTTTGAGCTATGGTGTCTTTGTCTAAATGAATGATGGTTGAAATACAATACAAAAATTAGGTTTGAAAAATAATACATTTTTCAAAGTCAGAACTATTGAAAGCTTCACAAACCAAGGTAACCTTGTCAGTAATTCAGCCAGTACTTTATTGTTGTACAGTGACAGGGGATATTGCTGAATTTTGCCTCTTTCATTGTGAAGTTGCTGTAAAAAGTAGTAACCTTTTTTTGAGGAGGTGTAATCGTAAGATGAGGGGAAGTGTGGTTTGTTGATCTTTTTCTTTCTGATCTGATTTTTAACTGTTTTCTTCATGAAAAGACACATTGAATGGCAAAAACACCCTATTGTGTTCATAAGGCTTCATGAGAATAACTGTGGGGTCTATTTCTGCAGTAGTATTCCGTGAGTATAGTTTGGATAATATAACAAAGGAACTTGTATCATGGCAGTAGTCTTTGGTCTAAATTACTGTTGAGAAAAGTCTTTACAAGAAATTGACTTTTATTTAGACTAGCACTGAGTACATGTAGATAGTAAAGTAATGGGAATTTATGGAGCATATGCTAGGCAAGTAAGAGAGTTCATTGTAGCTGTCTACCCTAATTACTTTTTCTCCTCTTGATGAGATGTTTTCAATGAAAAGATAGAATAGGTGGGAGGATTCATTTTTGTAGATAGATTTCAGTCTTTCAATCCGTCTTTTTAGATTTTAGGTTTCTCAAAAAACATAAGCATACCCCATTTCTGATGACTGGTGCCTGCCAAAAAGCATTAGTTCTTAAAGCATGTTTTGTGTAATGATTTTTCTGCACAAAGCTTGTTTTTCTTCCACCCCTTTTTTGAGTGTTTCCAGTTTTTTGTGCTTGTAACTTGCACAAGGAGGTTGTCTTAGGAAAATAAAAAGCAATGAAGGAGAGTCACTTAACCCCTACCCTGATTTTCCGGTCTGTAAATCCTCGTTACTGTAGTTAAAATGAAATGAATGCTTGTCCAGTATGTTAATACTACATTGCATTCATGGTAGATGTGTTATCAATAAGTGCTATTTAATGGGAAGATAAATTGTGTCTCGTGGAGGATGCATGAATTGTCTTGCAGCTGGGGTTGAATTGGGAAGTGGTTTGGAAGGCAAGTCGAAGAAGTCAGTGTTACCTAAGTTGTTCTAATGATGGTCCTGTTTCAAATTACTACAGTTGTTGCAAGTCCTGTATGGGGCAAGAAACGGCTTGAATGCAAGTTTGTCGCAAAGAGAAAATGGAGGCAGTTGCTATTCTCTTTAAATAGTTGCTCCAAGGAGTGGGGTTTGATGAGGAGTAGTTCTTGCTTCTTTATTTTGTGTTTTGAATAGTTTAGCAGACAACAGGCAAAGACTCTGCATATGAACATTAGAGCTCTCTTGTCTTTTGCGGGTTAGAGATTCCTATTGCTTGGCCAGAAGTGAGTCGTAATCATTGCCTCTGAAAGCGCATCAATGTTAACAGTTCAGTTGTGGTTTTACAAGTTCTGAATATTTTGGGGTTTGCAGAAGAAATAAACTGGAATTTTTTTAGGTGCTTGGTTTTCCTTCTAAAGCCTTTCTCGTGATGGTGTAAAAATAACTCAAGAAGTGTTAATTCTGCAACACTGTTGAAAAAGAGAGAAATGTTTTGGAAGATGACTTGGAGGAGGTGGGAGAAGATGAGCATTTAATGATTTTTAAATGTTAGAGGTACAACTAATGGGTCTGGAGCAAGACCGTGGGTTGGCTAGGATATTCCAGCTAATGTTAAATGCAGTTGGACTACATTTAAATAACTGTTATGGAGTTAAGAGGGAAAATGTTACTAGTGATCCCAGAAAAGCTTTCTGTCAATGGTAAGTAAACTGTGTGAAGTGAAATGAAACCTTTAGAATTAGCTCCCACTGATAAAGAACCAGGGCTTTAGAGATGGTTCTTTTTATCAGATGGTTAGATAAAGAGCTACCTTTCAGTGTTCAAGTAGAAGGAAACATAAATTGCCAATGGGAACTACTTAAGAACAGGATTTTTTTTTCACTACATGAATCCTTTAAGATGCTGAGGCTGGCACAGCTGACTCCCCAGGATTCCAGTGCTGCATGATGTAGTATTTAATGTAGTGCCGGCATGTGTCTGAAGGTTAAAACAGCCTTTGGAGGAGGACGTTGGCTATTGAACACGTAGTTAAATGGAAGCAGGGGGTGAATGGTTTATCTGCCTTGAAGCAGAAAACATAGGAGGGAAGGATTCAGCTCAACTCCAAGTGCTAAGCCAGCTACATATATAGACCTGATATGCATCTTCTGGAGTAGAGTGTTTTCAGGTTATCAGTTGACAATGGAAATTTGGGAATGCTTTTGGTTTGGCTTTTCAGATAGGTAGAACAGTATGGTTCGGCTTGCTCCTGCTTGGTGCAAAGCCTGCTGGCATGCAGTTCTCCAAGAACACCAGCTGTAGAGCTGGTATTTATAGCCCTTGGATCTGCAAGAGCAGCTGAGGATGAGAGCAGCTTTCTAGCAGCTTCTGTGAGCAAGTATTTGCCGTGCGCTGGTGCTATTGAGCTGAACTCCCTCCCCCATCCAACCTTTCTCCCAGTCCAGGGTTGAAATTCCACAGTGGGGAGAGAATCCGGTTGAATTCCAAATGAGCTGTTCTTAGCCTCTACTGGGTTTCCTTCCCTTTTAATGATTTGAAAAATGCAAACAATGCTTTGAAAAGCAGGCACTGCTTTACAAGCTGGAAGTGTCCGTTTCCCTTCATTTATCTCTTTTAATAACAACCCTGAAAGTCTCCTGTAAAAACAGTATAGCCGTATATCTCATGGCAACCTGTGCCTAGGAAAGAAGCCTGTATTAAATGTGTCTTTGGGGTGTTATTCACGTTCCAGCAAATAAAGAATGCCTGCTCCACCCTGCTCTCGGTAACGAACGTGTTCTCATTGTTGTCATTCCAGTCTACACATGGCTCAGATATATTTTCCAGACCTGTGCTTTTTAAGAGGCTATTTAATGTTGATTTGGTCCTTTGGAGTCCATTCTGAAAGCCCCACATCTTTTATGTTGGTTAAATTGGTTATTCAGACATCATAAAATGAAAGTTCTGCTTATGTTGGTTCAAACAGAGTTTGAAGAAGGTACAGAAGTGAACGATTTGGTATTTGTTTCCCCAATTTTTTCCCCTTCCAGAGTTCTGTCCAGGCTAGCTTGGGTTTTGCAATTTTCTGCCTATTTATTTACCAATGATTAATGAGAACAAAAGCAAAGACAGGACAGGGCCTTTTTTTTTGCTAGCTGTTCTCTTCATATCTGGTGGAAATGTGTGCTTTGAGTAGATTCTTGCTGCCACTGGGAGAATTACTGAGACTGGTGTGAAGCTTCTTCTGTGTGATGAAACCTAATGTTCTTTCATTTTGGAAATTAAAGAGGCTTTGTGCCTTGGGCGCTGACATATGTGGTAGCGAGATGGGAATGGAAAATGTGAATGACAGAAAGAAGGCTGATAGCACAAATGCTGGAAGTTCCGTTTCTCCAGCTGCATACCTGACTGTTGCTGTTATTGTTTGGTGTTTATCTGATGGGCAATTGATAGGCTTTTTTGTTTGGTTGGGGTTTTTGTGTGTTTTTTCTTTTAATATTAATCTATCAATCTGCCTCTCCTTCCCCACTCCAGCACAGGCTGTGTATCAGCTAATCCCAGGATTTAGCACAAGTTAATTCTGTCTGCTGGTGTTTATCTGAAGGGCAAACTGCAGTTAGCCAGTTCTTTGCTGGAGCACCCTACAGTGTCTAATGTGTGGCATGTGTGATGGCAGAATGCCCTGTAACATAACTGATTGCTAACAGAGGTGGAGCTGTTGAATCTAGTGACGTGATTTTAAATGCAGTGAGGGGTAAGAGAATCATTTCAGTTCTTACCACTTGTGTGGTTTGTGCTCTGTCTCTATTCCAGGAGCTTGTTGTATCCCCAGATAGTGAACTGCAGGTAACTTCTGACCTGCACAGCTAGTGACATTCTGAGGAGCAGCGCTGACTGGGATGAAAACAGATGAGGCTCAGTCTGCAAATTCAGTGTCATAATCTGTCAGGAGATTGAAGTGGTTAAGAAGTAGTCTTGGTCATTCTTTGTGCCTGCAAAAATATTTATGTGGCTGAATAGATGGGAATGGAATGAGGGGGCTGATCTTGGCTACATTTGCTTGCATTTTCCTTCTCTGTAGGTTTCCCACTGTTTGTTTACTTTGTTAGCTTTAATGGAGAATGGAAATACAAGTGCAGAGTGGAAGGCTGGAAGTGGGAATGTATTTGTGTATGTGTTTAGGAAGGTGTGAGAAGACAGAGAATGCTGCTTCAAGTATTCTAGAAGACTGTAAATTTGCATCAGTTGTGCTCCACACTCTGGTTGTAATTGTGAAATGAAATGCATATTAAGTGCGTGCTTTCCGAATTTCAGCTTCAACAAATCAAGATTGGATTGTAAAAAAGTTAAATGCCCCAAATGCCAATAGGAGTGCAAAATGATACATACTACAAAACATATAGTTCCTGTTTCAGTAGGGAAGTGGTCTTTCCAAGCTTGCTAACAGTTTGTGCTAAGATTAAAGACTAGCGATGGATTTGATGTCATCGACTGGAAAGGTTGAAAGTGTATGTTATTTTTGTGCTAGCTGATAAAGCAGATGGTGGATGCTATGAAAAATGTTAATTAAGGAACAAGTAGGATGGACTGTGGAAGTACCTTATGCCAGGAAATGAAGTTGCCTGTTTAAGGGCATGTTAAAATCCAAAGGTTTTGTGGAGTTTGGTTTGTTACTGTTGATACAGCACATCTAAAATTAGAATCCCTTCATTGATTGTGCTCCTGCTTTCCGCTTGTCTTTTATTAGGCTGTACTGCTCCTACTATATACTTCTATACAAGGGCAAATTACTTGAAGTATGTGAGTCTTATGTAATGATACAAAATTAGGTTATTTGGTGTGAAGACCTTTGTCTTTAAACACTTGGTTCCCTTACCGAGTGGTACATAAACCTCACATGTTTGTGGTTTGTGGTTGCAGGTATCAACCCTCATACTGAACTTACACAGCTAAGAGGCTAAAAAGAATGGTTTAAATGATTTAAGCTTCAGAGAGTACATGGATTACTCCTGCTTAGAGGTACCTCAGGTGGTGTGAAGCAGCTCTGTGTGGCTTACTCTGTAGCTGCAAAGAGAAATAAGCTTTTGAAATGCAAGCTGTGTCTCAAGGTTGGGTTGGCAGTGGGTATTACACTGCTTCAAATGAAATGGTAACGCTACATAGCTGTTCACACAGGTGCTTTTATTTGAATTTTGTATCAGTTTATGATACGTAATTACTTGGTCTGTCTGTTTGCCAAAGTGGAAAACTGATACAAGTATTATGCCTTAAGGCAACCCATATTCATAAATGAAGAAAAGGAATAACATGGGCATTTATCCCCTTGACCAAATCAACAATTGTATATTTTAAAAGCATGGATATTCCCATGCCTTTTTCTCAGCCTTCCATTCCAGAGTTAAATGATGGACACTAACCCAAACTGTGGTCGCTGCTTTAGATCCCAGAGGAGTCTCAGAAGCTATAGTAGGAAAACAGTATCTTCAACTTGTTTCATCTTTTCCACCCTTCAGTTACCTGTGTAATCTTTCTCAGTTTAGCAATGATGTGGGAGACGGTGATTTTGTAAAATACCCTTTCCAGTTCCTGTTTGCAGAAAACTGAACTTGTCGGAAGCTGAAGGATTCCGCATGACCTAAGAAGTTGGCTCTTGGTGAAGCAAGGGGCCTGAAAAAGGGATTGAGTTCGTTGGAAACTGGCTGCTGAGGCTGACTCCAACATTCATAGTTGCTACGGTGCCATGTTGATGGTAACTAATTATAGCCGGGGCACAAAGCTTTAGTGTCAGTTTGCAAACAGAAGAGTTAATTGCCACATTGGACCTTTGAAATAGCAGATAAACAAATTTATTCTGTAAGATAAAAAGGCCATTAATGTGTTCCTGCTGTGATCGGCTGCCTTATTGCCTTTCTCATTTCCTCAGGCTCTGTAATTAAACCATTAGCTTGTGTACCATGCCGTGAGTCTGTGTGGTGAGAGGAGATAGATGATGACCTAGTTCATGATTCACTAATCTTGGCCTTGCATGGCTTAAAAACCAGAAGAATAACTGAAAAGGTTTTTGCATCCTTGTGCATATCGGAGACTTTGGAAACAGTCCTCTTCTAAGATTGTATTTGTTTCTTTGTTCAGCTGAAAGCACAGCTTGCTGAATAATTTGGTACATGGAATCAGAGTTGCCCACTCAGTCTGATTTCTGTATCATCATTCCTTTTTTCTTTTTCCAATATATCACATGAGCTTTTAGGATAAAGCTTACCTGTGCCATAAGAAGTCTTTCAGTTTCTTCAGAAATATCCCTTAGCTTCATTTAAACATAGCTAGATTTCATGAATTGCTTGTACCTCCAGAGAAGATGCTTGGTGCAGTACAAATCTTCAAGTTAGGTCCATTACTTCAGCTTGAATTCCTGGTTTCTCAGCTGCTTCACCTTCTTTCAGGTGTCTTATCTCACATTATTGTATACCTGCTCAATCAGTTCAAACTCAGACTGCATCAGACATGACTGATGCTAGTGCATACCCTTTTGGTGCTTGGTGTTCCAAACAAAGAGGGTTTCAGGCTGATTGAAATGCGCTGAGGTCATGATCTTGTATCTTCTCACTCAGTGAACTCTGCTGGGTTCATTTGTAGACAGACTGAGAATTCTGTTAAACCAGTGATTCTGAAAATGGGGGATGTAGACTCTGTAAGAAACAGGAATGGGGATAGACAGACTTCAGGCTTGGAGTAGCAGCTGAGTGGAAAGGCTGTGACTGGATCATGGTAGTGAGGGGCAGCATGGAGAGTTCCTGGCAGCCAGGAGGTTTTCTCTGACCCACTCCTGCTGCAGTGGAAGGTTTTGGCCAGGCAGCTGCATTCCCAACCTCTGACAGAGCTGCCTTCTTGCACGTTAAACTCTCTTTCCTGATATGATTCTTTAGATAGACTTTGCAAACACATGCATCCTAGAAAGTAGTTTTCAAAATAGTGAGCTGGACATGGAGCTCAGTATGGAGGAGAAAATAATAATAATAAATGGTATAAAAAGAAAATGGGGCAGAGTGGATTCCATAAATCACAGAGCCTGACCTTCACCCTTCACAAATGTGCTGGATCAAATTTAACCTTGAAGCAAGCAGGATGAAGCTTTAACAGGAAGCTTGTAGGGCCTTGCCAGGCACTAAGCCTGTTGCATAGTTAGAGATCTGACTTTCATGGGTGGTCATTGTGCCTTTATTCACAGCGAGCTGAGTGGAAAAGCTGGCTATTCTTTTGATGAAACATTTGGCTTCTTTGCTTTCCTTCTTGGTTTCGATTAACACTGAAATTTGTGCTGCTTGTTCTGTTCTCTGTTTTGGACACAGTAGAATCTTAGAAGGCAGTTTAACTCTTGTTTCCTTGGAGAGACACAGTGCAGCTTGCCTTGGCCAAGAGAAATGTCTTTTTTGCTTATAAACAACAATACCAAAGTGGAAAGCAAACCCCTGATGAATACTTGCTGTTTCACTATTGCTTCTAAGAGGAAACAAATCAATCGTGCCATGAGGTAAATAAGTGAGCTCAAAGCTCTCTTTTGTGATCACATTTGCATCTTAAAGTAAAACTGCGCTGATGTGATGTTTAGGGGTGATCAGTGCGTGTTTTCAGATTGTACCTAAACTGTTTCTTGGTCAGCAAAGTTGTAACTAGGCTTCGGGTTGCCTTGATTGCCTTCACAGTTTGCGGGGTTGTGAGTTTCTCATTTCCGGAGCGATGTTGCAAATGCAATGTACCAATACAGGTAGTTGCTGCTCTTCTTCCCTAGCCATGACTTGCCCCCAAGAGGCATAAAATGTTCAAGGTAAAATATTTTGCTGTTGAGAATAAGGCACAGAATGTGTATTGTCAGGCGAGGTGCTGGCAGTACACTTCTATGTTATCTGCTTGGGATATAGTACATCGGAATAGGTTCTAGTACATAGGAATGGGTTCTATTTGTTGCTGCTTTTGGTGGTTAGACTACTTTCCCTTGAACTTACAGCCAAAAACAATTGAAGAAAGTAATGTTCACCCCCAAAGGTTGTTATGTTGAACTAATGCAGACACTGGGTTTTATTTGTACTGCTTTTTTTGGGAGGAACTTCCAGTTGCAAGGCATTATTTCTTCCTTCCCTTTCAGAGCTGTGATGTTAAATAATTGAATGAGAAGTTGTTGAATTGTAGCAGTCTGGAGTACATTGAAAGGATGGAACTGAATTAAATTTGGGGCAGGGCAGTTGTCTTTTGGAAGGGGTTATTAGTTCACTTGAACTTTAGAACAGGTTTAGTAGTGCGTGCTGCAGATGTGCAGGGCTACTAAAGGAAGCCTAAAGCCATACATGATTGCTTAGGTTACCAGTTTATGTGTTGATGCCCATGTTGCTAGTCAAACCCACATGCATTTTTGCCATTTGATACTGAGCTAGTGCAAGGCATATTATTCATTGGCTTTGCACGTCTGTCAGCTTTCATAAGGGAAGAATGTCAGCACAAGGTGCATCCAAGTGAAATGGAGTTACTCACAAGAAATAGAGTAGCAACTGTTGCTATTTGCAGTCCAGTGATCTTTCCTCTGCACTGTAATCTTGGACACCAGCCCTGCTCAGGGACATAGCATCTGGTAGAGGAGTGATTTGATTTAATTCAATCTGTAACCACATTTTCAGAGATTTTGGTGAAACATAACATTAAGTTCATGGGGTTGAAATGATAACGGATGTGGGTGCTGTATTATTGCTACAGAAGGAAAGGGAGGAGCCCCAGTCTCCCAAAGCATAGTCTAACTGGCATGAGTATGTGAGAAATAAGCTTCCTTTGTTTAGGATGACTGGTATCACCATGTAAATCATCCCAAGGAAGACTGTCACTGCCTTTTTATAGCTTCTTTCCTTTGTAGTTTTTTGTTTGCACATATCACCCCCGAAGTCAGATTGCTGCTTCAGGTGCAGAAGGGTATGTGTAAATCTTTGGCGGTTCATCTAATTTTGGTACCCTCTGGAGTATGTCTTTTTTACAGTCCTTACTTACACAGATGGTGTTGAAAACAACTGCTGGAAATAATAGATGTAGGAATTTCCAGCACTTTAAGTCTGAAAAGAAGAAAGCAGTAGAAATTCACTCCTGCAGCAAGAGCTGTGCTTATAGATTACCCTCTTTAAAATAGAGAAACTACAGAGATTGTGGTGCCCTTTAAAATGACAGCTGAATCCATTGTGTATTATCCCCCTTCCCCAGCAAAGGTATAGGAAGCTGCTTTGTTGCTGGGAAAGAAAAAAACCCCAAAGCAACAACCTGAAAGGTATCTGGAATAGCTGTCATTAAATGTGAGGAATGGGCTTGTGGGGGGTCATACATTGGAGAAATAAGAGGATCTGAGAAAAGGAAGAGTATAAAATCTACTGATGTGCTGGTATGAAGAGAAAAGGTTTTTTTTCCAAAGCGCGTTCATTCTGGCGCTTGCAGAGTGTTTGTTGAGTTCACTCAGCTGAAGATTCTTAGATTGTTATGTACAAATTCCTTGGAAAGAAAATGAAGTCAAGGATTGCAAGAGCTGAAAAGGCCATTGGAGGTCAGCTTTGTGAATGGGACTTGCAGAGGCTATAGCATAGGAACTATACACAAGTGTTTTCATTCTGGCTTTGTTTTGTATGTGTGAATTTCATAGGGCCATCATATATTATATGGTAGTTCAAAGAGAAAATGTACACAAATTGGTATGGAGTCTCTGTGGGATTAAGTGGCTATATGCAGCAAGAACGTTTATGAGTAATACAGTTGGTTCAATTAATATCAGTCCTGTTAACAATCTGTCTGTAGGCTTTGTGCATACAAAAGAACATTGAAGTAAACTATGCCCATAATCCCTGAAATGTCTGTAGATGCAACTTTTTCATGTCTTCTTCCATGCCCTGAAAATACTGAGCTTTGTAAAGAAAATGATCACTGTAACATGTATTTCAACATAGACTTGAGTTGTGCTGCTATGAATGCTTACAGAATGGTTTGGGTTGGAAGAGACCTTAAAGCTCATCCAGTTCCAATCCTCTGCCATGGGCAGGGACACCATCCACTGGAGCAGCTTGCTCCAAGCCGTGTCCAAACTGGCCTTGAACACTGCCAGGGATGGGGCAGCCCCAGCTTCTCTGGGTACCCTCACAGGGAAGAATTTCTTCCTAATACCTGATCTAAATCTCCCCTTTGTCAGTTTAGAACTCTTTCTGCTTACCCTGTCCCTACAGGCCCATGTAAAAAGTCAGCAGCATTCCTTCTAGGATTTTATTTTTCCCGCTTGACTTATTTCAAATGTGGTAATTCTGTGAATACTCAAGATTTGCAGATCAAGTTAAGGCCTGGCAAGCTCATTAATCCTGATCCTAAATGTTAACTTAGCTAAAAGTTTGCTTTTTGTCCCATGTAGGTATTATCAATCCAAAGAATCCTAAGGAAGCACCAAAGTCCTTCAGCTTTGACTACTCTTACTGGTCCCACACATCGGTAAGTTCTTTTACAAGAAAACCATGGGAGTGTGGTGTTCTTTTGTGGGGGGAGGGGGTGTGGGTTGTTGACTGCCTTGATTTATCTACATTTTCCTCTGATCATGCCATCCCTGTCAGATGCTTCTGTATTGTCTCATCCTCATTCTGGTTAAAAGCTTGTCATTGCATGTGATCTTGTCCTGTTTGGGGGAGAGCAGAACGCTGCACTCCTGAAGTTCCACAAGTTGTAAAGATTTGAAAGATTACTGCAAATATTCCCCCAGAATGTTCTGTTCTTGAAAGATGTGTGTGAACCACAGTTAATTCAGTTTCGCCCTTAGACAAGTGAAAGTTGCTTGGGTTCTTATAGCTCAAGGTGAGATGTGGTCTGGATTCCCTTGGCATATCTGGAAAAGGCAGAGTAGTGATCTGTGTTTTGATAGCTGCAAAAGCAATGAACCCTCATCCAGCTCCTCTGCCCCACCCTCCTGCGAATTGGTGCTGAGGTCTCACTGACTTCCAGCAATTGTTCTGCAGCAGAACTGTGTTGTTCTGCCATCTACCCCTCCCCTGCCTCATTTTCTCGCAAGATGTAGAAAGAAGGGATAATTAATTTCTCCAGTTTTAGTAACATGGATGCTGCAAGTAAGACTTAATATTTCTGAGCAGATCTGTGGCCAGCAAGATTGTTTTCATGATGAAAACTTGGATTTGTACAGCTCTTGTACTGAATCTTCCAGAGCAGCCATGCAAGTAGATTACAGGATCAGTTAGAACATTATGAACTTAATTCCTGAAAATTAGCAGATAAGCAGCATCAAAGAAAAGTGGTCTGATAAAATCTTTGTTCCAGCATTAGAATGTTGGCACAACTAAATTTGTCCTGATTTCAGGAAAAAGTGGTAGTAAAATCCAGCATTTCAGGAAGAGAGGGAATGCTCGATTACGAACAACTTAGTCGCAATATAGTGACATAGTCCTACAAAATCAAGTTTCAGTGTTACATTATTTGTGGAATCTCTTCTGTTTCATGCAGCATAAAACACCTGTGTAGATAATCATTAGTATGGTAAGTTTTTCAAGTATATTTATCAAGGGCTTTCCTTAATCATTAAGACGTGAGAAAAACAAGCACAGACACTGAATCCAGCTTTCTGCCAGTGTGTTTGTGTCTTAAACTGTGTCTGGAGCTACACCGTGTGTTTTCTCTAGTGACTGGGTATTGGTGTCTGATCAATACTGTGCCTGAAACATGCTACTTAGAAGATAGTTTTTACTATTCATGAAGCTTTGCTTTGAGGAACTTCTGTATTTGTCTTGAGATCTGGCAAGTGTGTTCTTACTGACATCTTTCACTTGTGATTTCTTTTTATTGCCTCTTCTCAAAGCGTAACAAGCGTTTCAGCCAAGTGTTTGAATGTGGTAACTTGCCTTGTCCTGATACAGATTTCTGTCACTGAATGCATCTGCAGTAGAGATTTCACTGGGCTAAATTGATTTAAATTAGCTTCTTTTTAATGTTATGTTTCAGTTTTATTGTTGAGTTTAGCCATAGTAAAGTGTTCTGATGCATTCTCCTTCACTGGTTCAGCTACTTGCTAATGTGGAATAATGTGTTTGACATAGTTAGGCATTCTGTAGTCACCAGTGAGGTTGTAAATAGAAAACTGCATTGGATTAGACAGTGGGATCAGACAGCTGCAAGAAAAACTTGGTCATTTTAATGGTTTCTTTACACTCAATCTGAAAAAGCCCAACAACCAAAAAACCCAAGCAACTTTCTTCTCTTTTCCCCCTGCTACCCTTCAGAGCCCTTGTCAAGACCAGCCACTGTGGGGTTTTTTTGTAGCTTCCAGTCCTTTATTCATGTGTATTGACTCTCTGAACTCTACTTTTGGTTTTCTGTCCCTGGATCCCTCCTCCCAGACACCCTGAATCTCATTTGTCAGTGATCTTGCTCGAAACTTTTCCAATAGTGTCAACAATGCTCACAAAACAGAATAGGTCAGTTTCTTTGTGCAGATTGTTTCCTCAGCATTGATGGAGTGCTCCTGATTGTCGTCCTTCTCCAGCTGGTACTGCCTGGGGAAAAAGCTGTGTGCAGAAACGTGCACATTTGGGTGGTTTTGCTTCTTCCTAAGGAATTGACCCACAAAGGAAAAGAAGTAGGAAAAAAAACTCAGTTGCTTTTTGAAATGTTACTTGAATGCTAGGATAAGGCTGTGTTTATGCTGTTTTCATGTCTTTCCAGCCTGAAGATCCCTGCTTTGCATCTCAGAGCCGTGTATACAATGATATTGGGAAGGAGATGTTGCTGCATGCCTTTGAGGGCTACAATGTATGCATTTTTGCCTATGGACAAACTGGAGCTGGGAAATCTTACACAATGATGGGCAAGCAGGAAGAGAGCCAAGCAGGCATAATCCCCCAGGTAAAACAGAACCCAGAAAGGGGATTTTGTTCTGTAGTATGTTCAGGCACATGCTTACTGATGCACTGTTCTTATATTGAATAACAGTTAACAGAGAACCACAGCTTAATCAGAAGTGAAAGAAATCTGCTGGAGAGAAAGCATTATAAGTTGTTTTCCTCTCTGTTACTTTATAAACTTGTACTATACACTCTGTACATTTTATATCCGTCCAATTTCTCCACTTTGTCAGTAAACTAGCAAATCAAGATGTCTTGGTTCACTGGGTTTCTTCTCTGACTTCAGCTAGGACAGCCCCAAACACTTTGTATTCATTAGGAATTCAGAAGGTAGCAATACTGATCATCAGGCCAGGAACATTTTGTGGAAACAGACTTCCTAAAGCTAAAAACTGAATCATGTATCTTGGTAAGAAAAGTGTATAAAAACGTTTTGAGATCTCCCCCAGAAATACTTTATAATGTAGTATTGTATAGCTGTTGGTTGTGTGGCACTTGTTCAGGCCTTCCTCAGCGTGTAGGTGCTGACAGTGAAGCAGGTTCGTTGGAAGATGGTGTTTTCCTTCATTCCCAAAATAGAAACCTGAGGTTGGGTTTCAGTTTTGATAAACAAATATGCTGAACAGCTTGAGTCCTCATTCTGCTGCAGGTTTGCAGGAGACATTGGCCCAATGCCACAGGTGTGAAATAGAGGACAGAGTGGTGTTCTCTGTTAATAGCATGAGCATACGTCCTGAAATAGGTTGCAAGTGTTCTGATGATTAGCTTAAAATAACATTGGAAGAGGTAGCATGGTGAAGGACAGAATTCTTGCATCTGACCATTTTGGTTTTACTAAGCAATGTCTTTATTTACAGTGTAAATAGGTGAAATGAGCTGAAAATCTGTGACAACAGCTTCATGCTACATTTTTTGGTGTAATCTTGGTATTCCTATTTGCTTTTATGAAACTTCAAATAGATACAAACTAAATATTGTCCTAAAAATCCTATAACTTAATAATGCTCCTGTAGATTAAATAATGCTCCTGTTATCTACTGCAGTTCTAAACCAAAATGATTTTCCTCCAACTTCACTGGGCAGCCTTCCCATAAAGGTACAAAATGAACTGTCTGTTGAGGGAGACCTTGTTGAATCTGTTCTCATATACACAGAAGGTACAGCACAGTCATGATCAAAGTAATATAGGTTGTTGACATTAAATTCTTAGGTGTTGACAAAAATTCCCTGTCTGCCAGTCCCTAGTGTGGAGCTTTGATACTTCAGCCATGTTTTGACTGAATTCTTCAGAGTTTGTACTTTCTGAATTGCCTGTATTCTTCATAATCTATTTAAAAATACAATGGCTTGTAGATATCTATTCCAGAAACCTCTTTCTACTCTTACTCCTCTTTGTACCCATACTTTACAATCTACAAATGGGTATCCGTGGCTTGCCCACTGTTCATCTTTTCTTACTTTATCACAATTTTAGGTGTCTTATTTCAGTTACTTGTAGACAGGCACTCTTGAAGCAGTAGACTGCTTATAATTAAATCATCCTTCATATGAAGGTGCTGTTAACAAATTTTGAAGTAATTTCTGCCTGTTGATTTAAATCTGAATCCTGGAACCTCAGCACACTAAATAAACTGACTTGTTTTTATGGGACTAGGAGAGGATTAAGGATTTTAATAATTCCTTTCTAAAAATAGTGCTTCCCATTTCAGTTGTTACAGGCTTTTTCTATTTTATAGTACTGAATAACAGTGTTGGTTAAACCTAAAACAATTGTTGAGCTGCTATATGAAATAAGGTTGCTATATGAAATAAGGATGTAGAATTGGGAAGCTGTACGTTGTTACTGTAACAAGTTCTTTCTCTTTCCCTGCCTTCAATCTAAAGCCAATTTAATGACATGTCATAGTAGTTGTTTATTACCATTCAGGTAAGGCTAATTTCTGACTCAGGTTTAATCTCTTTCCAGCTGTGTGAAGAACTGTTTGAGAAAATCAATGACAACAGCAATGAGGAAATGTCATATTCTGTGGAGGTGAGTATGGTGAGGGATCAAAGAGTATCTGTGCGCTGGACATCAAACTAAGCTTGGGTGCTGCATTAGCGATGTAGGATTAAGATGCTGTGGGGTTTTTAATTTCATTTTACTTTAAGCTTTGTGTCTTCTGTTTCATGTTTGAGGCAAATGTAGTTAAAACCTGTCTGGGGCTTCTTATTTCCTTGCCAATTGTTACAGTCATAACTTGACCCTATTTCCCAACAGGACTTGTCTGCATAGCTCAGTCTTACCTGCCATCTGTCAGTAGGGTTGGTTTACAGAGAAAAATTGTTTAAGCTGTTCATACATAACAAGTTTTTCAGTACTTAATTTTTCTTAATAATTATCCTTACTTAGGTTGGGCTGTATTTAGAGAGTGGTTTTGTCTCCCTGCACCACTTGAAGACAAAAATAAAAGCAGCCACTTCATAGACTATTTCCTGTCTTTTACTGTTTTGTTTTTTTTTTCCCCCCAGTCAGTGTTAATGGCTTGACATGCAAATATGTTGCAGGCTATGAAGAGAGGAAGAACAAAAAGCTGGTAGAATTTAAATGTGATTATTATTAAGAAATGTGAACTCCAATCAATGCTGCTTCTAAATTACAGAATTGGAAAATTGCTAGTTCTGTGGCCCTGAATCTTTCCATTTTAACTCTTCATTTAATTGCATTTCATTAACATTTGATGACTTAATGCTTGAATACCATAGGAATGTCACACTTAGGATTTGTGTATGAGAAGATTCCCACATTTTCCTGATGTTTTTTCTATTTCATACTTGTTTATTGTTCTGATTATGTCTCTAAGAATAGATTTGTGCATGTGTGAGAGAAAGTCTCTTGTAATGGAAATCCAAAAGAGCAAGCGTCTGACAAATGAGCAGAAAAGGGAGTTAGGAATAGTGATGGAAATGTATAAATAGTGTGTTGTGATCTGTTTTGGGTATAGAATTCATTTATCTGCACGTATACAAAAAGAGTTCTTCAGTCTCTAAATCCCTAAATTTAGAGATTGAGTTTGCATCTGTAATCTTTCCACAGAATGAAAGTAAATAACTTCCTGTCTCTTTCAATATGTGAGATGTTCGCTGCTGCAGCTGCCAAGTACCTATTGGACTGGGATAAGCGTAGTGCCACCAGAAAAATAGGAATTAAAGAATTAAAGAAGCTTTGTGATTTATTTCAGAGGGTGGGGATTCCAGATTACTACAGTTCGAATAATTATACTGATGACTCAGGAATACAGCAGGATGTGGGGATAGCTTAGAATCAAAAGTTGCTCCTGCATATAAAGAAATTAATTCTTTTTCCCTTCTTAAGTTTGCTTTGGAGGCTCATAAGAGAGATTCCTTGTCAGGAGATTCCTCTTACCATCTGTCTTGTTTGCCTCTTTAGAAAGATAGTTTTGCTGCTCTATCAAATTAAAGCTGTTAGGATGATTGTGAACTCAAGTGTGTAATTTTTAATTAAACACCAGTGCTTTTTGAAATTGTTGAGGGAATGTGTACGTGAATGTGAGTCCTGCAGCTTGTGCTGGAGATCTGAGGCATGAGCCTAGGGGCCTTCTGCCGTTGTCTCAAGCTCTTAAATGAACTGAGACAGCATTCCTGTAGTGGACTGGGGGAATTTCCACCAGTGGCACTCAGAAATGCTGCAGGGCTGCTTGCAGAGGAAGCCTTAGGAAACACTAAATTGTCCATGCAAATTCCTGTTTTCAGGTGAGTTACATGGAGATTTACTGTGAGAGAGTCAGAGACTTGTTGAACCCGAAGAACAAAGGCAATTTGAGGGTGCGAGAACATCCTCTGCTTGGACCATATGTGGAAGATCTGTCCAAGTTAGCAGTCACATCTTACACAGACATTGCTGACCTCATGGATGCTGGGAACAAAGCCAGGTTAGTGATGATAGCACATTGTGTATTTTTGTCTCTGTTGTGGGGATATATGGCATATAGCAGCAAATCTAAAATATCTTCTGTGATGCATTGGCACTTCTGGAAGAAACTGGGGAAGTGTATTATGCTCCTCAAGCTGAGGAGTACTGCTGAAATGTGCACTGATCAATGCTGTTAAAAGGCTGAAATTGATTTGTGTGGGGAAACAGCACTGCAAATCACTGTATAGATATTTAAGGCTTGTAATGGCTTGAGATGAGGTATGTAGATAATTATACTGGCTTTTAGTTCTGCCTTTGTTGTGTACTCTATCACTATATTGGTATAAATACACATGTGAACACGGTCTCCTCTTTCATTCAGTCAAGTGGCCAGGACTTAAGTTGCCATTTTAGCTTTTAGTTCTGGTTCACTAGTAGTTGTTTTCATGACAGCTGTAGGCTCCATTTAACAATGTGTGGGAAAGGCTGATGTAATACTGCTTGTGTTTTCTTGGGTGTTTGAGTGTAAAGTAGATTACTGAGTGCACAGATTGAGGAAGCTCTCTTTAAGCTGTGATGAAGATGGGCGTAATTCAGGAGTGAAAAATCACAGGGTTTTTGTTAATAACATTCAAGGTGGCTTTGTCTTGGTTACAGGGCAGAACATCGACTCTGCAGCTTCTTGGCCTCATTCCTCCCCAGCTGCTTTCAGCCCTGCAGGTAGTTATACTTACAGCACAGAGGCTACTGTTTCCTAAACATGTCTATATCTGTTCATATTTTAGGACTGTGGCAGCTACCAACATGAATGAAACCAGCAGCCGCTCTCATGCTGTGTTCACAATCGTCTTTACTCAAAAGAAACATGACACAGAAACTAATCTTTCCACAGAGAAGGTATGTTACAATTAAGTGGCTTTCTGATTGTTTTTCACAAATCTTCCCATCAGTGACTTATTTTTATTGGCAGTATGATGATAACATGAGAATGAATTGGGTTTTCTGGTGTTCTGTTTAAGGCTGTGTGTCTTGACGGGGTCTTTTTATTTCTTATGGGGTTTTTGGTTCAGTGTAATTCTAAAAACATATAAATGGAGAATATGTGTAGGGTGAGAGTATAGAAACATAGGGGAAATATGGCCTGAAGGACTAGATTCTATGGGGAGGGATATAGGAAATAAAGGAAGTTAATATTTTCCAGTCTTGTTCTGAAAACTTTCTGTGGTTTTGCTTCTCAGTGCAGTCTTTGCCTCCTTAGTTCTTTTCTGTAGGCACAGGAATTGGAATGAGTGAGACTTAGGTGCTAGTTGGAATTTGCATGTTAAAGGGAGGTGCACTGTTTAGCATGAGATAGTTTTTTTCTGCCTTCTGTTACTGTGAAATAGAAGCTGCATGCAGAAGTAGCTGAAATACAGGTAATGTTCATGTTTCTGAACTTATTATTGTGGACAGATCTAAAAAAACTGATGTATTGAAGACACCACCTCCTGTAAAATTATCATTAACTGGCTTGCAGTCAGTTTCGTTAGGCCAATGCTTTGTTGCTGATGTCTCTGTAGTCAGGATGAAACATTTTCTCCTCTTATGAGATTCTTGTGCTGCCAGCAGTAGTTTTGACTTCTGTTCTACTCTGTTCATGCAAGACCTCATTCTCTTTATAGGTAGAGGGGTATAGTGATGCTTAAACTAGAGCATAATCACAGACGCCTCTGATCCATAAGATAACAGCATCAGGCTAATAGCTTGTGGAAACTTCGCCTGTTGTTTTAAGTACACTGCGGTGATTTCTTTAGACAATAGAGCTATTCTCATGCTACCGAATTCTTTGAAGTTTTGTTCTTCAGCTCACCAAGAGCTAATTCTCATCGATGATGTGCTTTCTCTCCCCAGGTCAGTAAGATTAGCCTTGTGGATCTAGCTGGGAGTGAGCGAGCTGATTCAACTGGTGCCAAAGGAACCCGATTAAAGGTATTGGACCATCAGTGTAGGGGGGAAGAAAGGGAGGTGGCTGCACAAGCTTCATGTGGGCTCTTGGCAAATAATGAAGAAACAATTGCTATCATAAGTATGGAAAAAAATCATTGCAAAACTGAAGACTTTTTCTCCTCTCTGATCCTGGATTTGATTTGGCTTGTTTAGTCTGCAGAGGTTCATGGTTGAACAATTCTAATTACTATATAATACTGGATTTTCTTTTCCCAGGAAGGAGCAAATATAAACAAGTCTCTCACAACTCTGGGCAAAGTTATTTCAGCACTGGCTGAAGTGGTAAGTGCAGCATTTAGTTACCTGCAACAACCTACTCAAAACTTGTAAAACTGAGACAGTCAAAACTGTACAGCAGAATCATTCATGTTCTTGGCTTAGCATTTGTGAGCCAAATTAGCTGTGTGTATTCTGGTAGATGAATAGTGTTGATAGTATTCTGTTAATGTCATGCAGGCTGGTAGGAACTTTGTTGATAGGTTGAAGCCTTGGTTTATTTAGCTGTGAGGAAGCCTTGCAAAAGAAGCTATTGTTTGTGTAGAAGACATGTTCAAGTAGCAAGCTTTTAGTTCTGTAGAGCAGTTTATTTGAAAGAATAAGTTTAGAAAACTAACTGCAGGTTTGTTATTAAACATTTTAGCAATGCAGTGTTGCTTATCACTGGGGTTTTTTTAATGTTAAGACTTAATAATGCATCAAGTGAGTATATGTTGAACACAGTGTTGTAGGTTAAGAAGAATAGTTTGTCTTATTTTTATACTCAACTGCTATTTTAAAAGCCTAAACTGCTGTTTCTTTTCAAAGTGAGTTCTCAACAGCTTGGGCAGGTTGAGTATACTTAAGTGCTTTTTAGATTTGTCTTTTTGTTATGAAAACTCTTCTCATTCATTGGGCTTCTCAAGAAAAGCAAACGCTATCCAAGCTAATGTGCCAGTTCTGTATAAAGCTCTGTTAAGAAGCTCATCTTATATTTTCTTCCTCTTTCTTTAATGCTTTCAACTTAGGATAACTGCACCAGCAAGGTATGATGGTCTGAGTAGTAGTGGATATTGTCTTGTTTTGCCTGAGTGTAAGATTTCATTCTCTTCAGGTTAGGAATCAAAGAGCAGGGATCTTTTATGTCAGATCCTTGAGAAATTCCTGTGACTGTAAATTATAGTCATGAAGCCTGAGTATTATCAGTACTATAATTTAAAGATGTTCTAAGGTTGGGGATAAAGTATGTATTTAAGAATTTAAGTATGTATTTAAGTATGTATTTAAGAATATTCTTTTATAGCATTCCTGCTCCTGATTTGGTGATTTACCTTGGGAATATTTATTTTTCATATGGGTAACTTCATCTTTGCTTTCATACTTCTACTCTCTGTGCTTTTTTCTTTACCCATGTGATGGATTGTAGGCGATGAGTCAATTCTAGTTTTCAGCTTTTCATCTGGTGCTTAAAATTTAAGCCCTATGTAATTTTACTCATCCATTGTAAGGTTACTCACCTTTGGTAAGGGACAGTAGAACTATTGCAAGACTAACACATTTTAAGCACCTCTTGAGTGTTAAGAGGAGTTTCACACAAATGATAATCAGGCCTTTTATTGCAAAGCCATATCCTGTATTGAATGTTGGGTCGAATTAAACTTGTGGCATCTCTTGAGGCAAGATACTTGCCTGGTAACTGTGTAAGTAAACCATGATCCAAGCCTCACATTCTGTTATAGAGCTTTTGGAGCTGATAGTTGTTTCATTTAGATCAAAGAAAGAAGCTGGGGAAGTCTGCCAAAGGTGCTGAGAAAGCCCTCTTGTGCAGAAGTTCTGATCTGTCACTAGTGATTTTGGGATCAAGTACTTTGGGTATCTAAGTAGATATGCTTAGTTTGTATGCTTTGTGCACCTGTATCTCTGTAGCTGTGCAATCTCCTGTAATAGACTTTTTACTGCTCTAGGAAGCTGTAACTTTTCTAGCAAAGGCCAAATGAATCTTCCCCTGAACAATTTACTGCCTAAATTGCCTTGCAATGGTGTTAAAACACACAATTTAAACGTCAGGAAGATATTCTCCATGCACAGAAAAACCTTTCTGAAGGTAGTGCATCAAGGGAAATCTCTGGACTGCTTATCATTGTGTTAGATGTCTGAATATGTTGCATATTGTCTCATAGTCACTTGTACAGCTGAGGATGGGCCATCCTTCTGTTTAGATAGCTTATGTGGATGCTGTCACAGTTCTTTTAATGTCTATTCTATGATTTTTTTGTGCCTTTAATTTTCCTTTTGATGTCTGTTTTTCAGTAATATGTTCTTTTCTTTGCAGAGTAAAAAAAAGAAGAAGACAGACTTTATACCATACAGGGATTCTGTACTAACATGGCTTCTTCGAGAAAATCTAGGTATGGCTGATTTCCAGTGCCAATAGGGGAAAAAAATCTCATTCCATTTTCAGACTGCTTTTAACTCAGTTATATTTGTATAAACCATGAAGTTAAATAATTTTGCTAATCAAGTCTGAGTTGCATAGTTCTACTTTTGGTTAAAGTTACAGCTTTTTGCTGTGATTTTTCGGTATGTTCCTTAGAATGTAGAATATAGTTGAATTCTATAATTTATTGAAAAATACTGTTGATGAATACTGTAGTTTCATCTGAAATCATGCCTGTTTGTTGTAGGTGGTAACTCCAGAACTGCGATGGTTGCTGCTTTGAGTCCAGCAGACATAAACTATGATGAAACTTTGAGCACTTTAAGGTACTTTCTTTTTATCTGAGATGGATATGAGTAGCTGTTAGCTCTAATAGCCACATTCTGTCCTCAGACTTTTGGGTTATTATGCTTCAAGAACATGTGTAGGGAAGATAACTCGATACAAAAATTCTATTACCCTGAAAAACTGATCTGTTTTGTGTGAGTAGGGAGCTAGGCATTTATTGCCTACTCTTAACTTGAAAAATCAAACCCATCTTCTTGTGTTCATATGTTCTTTTCCAGTGTGGTCCCTAAAATTGAGCACACTGGTCAAGCTGAGGATTTAAAGCACTGAATAAAGAAAGAGGGAAAGAAAAATATATTGTCTGTTGTACATATTGTTAATCTGTCTTGAATAGGACTTTTTGGAGCAATACCCTGTATTAAATACAAATTCAAATGCATGGCTTAATATAATCCAGGATTCTTGTCTGACATACAGCTGAAGCTAAATGTCTCCTATATTGCTGCCTTCCTGCATTGCATATAAGTATTTACATTCTCACTGTAAGGTTTCACCGGTTTGGTCTGGTTCCAGATATGCAGATCGTGCAAAACAGATTAAATGCAATGCTGTTATCAATGAAGATCCCAATGCCAAGCTGGTGCGTGAGCTGAAGGAGGAGGTGACAAGGCTTAAGGATCTCCTGCGTGCCCAAGGGCTGGGAGATATTATTGACAGTAAGTGGATTAAACAGACCCTACCATCATGAGGTTGGTCTGCCTTTACAGAGAAGGGAGGGCTGGGCCTGTGAAACAAATGGGTTTAAAACAAGGGAGTTAAATGTAGGTGCTGATTTGAACAGGGTTTTAGAAATGGTAGCATGTTCTGCCTTTAAACAGTCCATCCTCAGATTGTCTGTAGAGAGGCCACCTTCAAACTCTCAAGGAAATATATGTAAATTGAGTTTCCTGTTACTGTAGAACTGATTTTGTGTAATAGAACTTAACACATCAGGGCAACTCCTGAATGTGTATGGAGGGTTTTTTGTCTGGCTGCCAATAAAAGGAAGATAGAAACTTAATTTCATACTGAGAAAGGCAGCATCTTCCTCCTTAAAGGGTTAAGGTTATTAGTTGATACCTGGCTTCACTGCCCTCCTTGCTCAGAAAAGAAAACGATGACTAATTCCTGTTAGACAATGTCCTGAGTGACAAACCATTTGTCATCTTAAAATAACCAGCTATGAAACAGCTGCTTGTGAATAAATAATGAATTCTTTTGGGGCGAGATTTTGAGTTAGGTTGGCAGGGCAGTATTGTACTGGTTTGCTTTGCCAGCAACCTCTTAAAGCACCAGAATACATTTGTACCTGAATTCTTTCCTTGTCCTCATTCCATACAAAGCAAATAAACCAAAATTTAGGCTGCTACGTTCTTCTCTAATACGAACAATGGTTTAATTCCTAGGGAAGGAAGTGCCCATAAAAGCACAGAATGTATTCCAGTGGATTAAAAGATTCTTTGACTTAAAAAAAGGGAAATGTTGCACTAGATTCTGGTTTGTCAGAGCTTATTTGCCTGTGAAGCAGGAGTACTAACTGAGTCAGAGACTGCTTAAAGATGTGTAACACGTATTTACCTTTTTGTTTGCTTGTTTTCAAGAGAATGGGGCCAGAAGACAATGAAATGCAAGTGGTTATATGATTGGTACAGTCTGTGTTTTTTGGTTCTAAAGCAAAACTGGAAAAATACCTGTGTTATTGAAAACTGTATTTTGTTTCTTTGAATATCAAGTCGTATTTTCTTCCCTTCCTGTGTCCTAGTGAACCTTCAATTTTGATCCTTCTTGTGTTTTCCCTCCTGCTTCCTTTCAGTTGATCCAATGGGAGATGAATACTCTGGAAGTGGAGGCAAATGTGTGTATTGTGTGGTTCTCTTTTTAACCTGCTTTCTCTGGATCAGCTTTTAACTGAGCTTTGCATGCCAGCATTTCTCATGGGGAAATCCCAGACAGAACACTCACTGTGGAATGCAGTGCTGGTTCATGGAAACTAGCTTAACCAGCATTCGTAGATTGAGTTGACAGTCAAGCAGAAGTGCAGAGTTTCAACTACAGCATATGTTTATTGCTTTCTTTCTGGCAGGATATATAGAAAGGAGAGTAGTAGTTCTTTAGTCTGTTTTCATGACAGCCAGCAGTTTAGATTGGAACCGGAAAATCATTTTCTGAACTCTATCTGAAGTTACTTAGTTGAAATGGCTTCTGCACACTTAGCTTCTGGCCTTTCAGCATCTCTTTTCCACCTAGAAGTGTTTGTTTTAAATACATCTATTGATGCATAAATACATCTATTTCAAGATTGAAATGCTATTGGTTCCTCCTGGAGAGGGAGATTTGTTTATTTATATGGTCTCTTTAAAAACATGGACACCTTATGCTGATGAAAGTTGCTTATTTGAGCTCAAATACTTGCTTGCAGATGATTAACTGAACAGGGTTAAAACAGTCAGCAGATAGCATTTAATTTGTGTTCTACTGTTTGCTACTGGGAAAGGGAAATATACCTAGTCCACTGCAGGAGAAAGGTATGTAAATTAGGGGTTGGTAGACTTCTTAAACTCTTTCAGTCAGTTTTCTTCACCCTCACTCAAATAGTGTAAACTGGAAGAGATCTGTCTGAAATTTCCTAGAATTAAAGCTACTGGTGGTGTAAAGACTCATCTTGGCCTTGTCTTACATTCTGATGCTGCTTCCAGCGTGTGCATATGTCATCCGTGTGAAAGCTGCAGCCTCCAGGACAAGTGTGCATGATGTTGAGGGTTTTGGTTCCCTATGGGCACAGCAACTGAAAGCTTTTTGCAAGTGCCACTTCCTTTATCTTCAGGGGTGCATGTGTCTGTTGGCCTCTCGAGACTTCATCCTCCCTGCTCTGTCGTGCCTGCTTTCCTCATCCCAATGGCATTCCCTTTCCTTAACCTGCTTTTCTTCTGATGAACTCCCACCCCTGCCTCCTGAATTTGCAGATGGTGGTTTTCAAACTGACTTGGTGCAGTCAGGTTTTATGAGGCTGAAACAGCAGGTTGAATGTGGAGTGAAATAGGGCATAAGGCTGACAATAGCAGAATTGTTCAGGGGAAGAGTAGAGGAGATGTAGGAGGACATGGAAATTTATGCAATGTCTGGGCAAGCATCTCATTTTCATAAGTGTGAAGCCCTTGTTTATAACTTGCAAGGTCTGATTTGAGCTGTTTTTTTCCTAAGGATACGTATTTTAAAGGATGTTTTTAATAGCATTTAAAACTATCTTAATTGTTAAAACTGAGCTGTTCAGTTGTCTGATATTTCCAAGTTAGAAGACATTTTTGAAGATGTGTGTGGTTATTCTGAGGATATGGTTTACAGACATAGCTGAGATACCAAGTTTGATTGAAATAAGTTGCCTTTGGATATTTGTTCTTAAATCAGTCATTCGCCTTTTCCTTGTTTTCAGCCTTTCAAGGAGGCATCTTTCAGGCCTCCAGGTTTTCAGGCTACAAAAGCTGCCTTACTAAATTTTGGGATTTTTAAGGCCTCCCTCATATCAACTAAGACCAAAAAGCTTTAAAGCACTATCTGAAGTATGAGAACCTCATCAGATATTTCACTGATCAGGTGTCTTAGCTTTCCATTTTTCAGATAAGGAGGGTTAAGAAGTAACATAATAATGTTGTTATGAACTTGCATTCTGTTCTTCCCATCGTGGATTGAAGGTGATTTACATACTCCTCTGTGAGAACTTAAGGAGGGGTAGCTCTTTGTGGTCTGGGTGGTTCAGCAGCAAAACCATTCCTGTGACAAACATTTACTTAGTCATGGCTTTAGATTAAAGGAGTCCAGAAGTGAATGTTTTGCTGAGTTGAGACTATCCCTGAATCTGCTCCTGATCTGAGCTCTGTAGTGCTCAGTTTTGTGTTTAGTTGGGAATAGGATGGTTTAATTTTTGACAAGTGTGTAAATTACTTTTTTCCAAGCTTTTTTTGATCAGAATGGTTTATGATGGAGTCCTTACTAGTAATCCTCAGGGTCTGAACTGAGCTACCTATATATTATGGATACTAATATTGAAAGATTTGTTTCAGAACTGCCATCTAAAAATTACAAAAGTTGTTGCTGCTTAAATGCTTTCCTCTTACACTGGTGTTTCCTTCCTTTCCTTTTTCCTCTTCCTTCCTTCTTCCTATTTTCCTTTTCCCCATCTTCCTGCCTTCCCTCTGTCTGTGTGTCTCTCTCCCAGATTTGAAAGATTTTCAGAACAATAAACATAGATACTTGCTAGCCTCCGAGAATCAACGTCCTGGCAATTTTTCCACAGCCTCCATGGGGTCTCTCACTGCATCTCCATCCTCCTGCTCTCTCAGTAGTCAGGTGGGCATAACATCTGTGTCCAGTATACAGGAAAGAATCATGTCGACACCTGGAGGAGAAGAGGCAATTGAACGTTTGAAGGTAGGTATTGCTGTGAATCATAGTATAGTCAGGGTTGGAAAGGACCTTAAGCTCATCCAGTTCCAACCCCCCTGCCATGGACAGGGAACCCTCCCACTAAACCATGCCACCCAAGGCTCTGTCCAATGTGGCCTTGACCACCAGCAGGGATGGAGCATTCCCAACTTCCCTGGGCAACCCATTCCAGTGCCTCACCACCCTCACAGTAAAGAATTTTTTCCTCATATCCAATCTAACATTCCCCTGTTTAAGTTTGAACCCGTTACCCCTTGTCCAAGGCTAAATAGCAGTGGACCTGGGGAACTTTCCTCCCTAAATACATCCAGTATGCTACTGTTCCTGTAGGAAGCTGTCTGAAACCCACTTGCAGCTTTAAAAGGGCACTTAACTCTGGTGGGCTAGAAGCTGGGTTCATGCACAGCCTTTCTTGTTAGAATTGCTTAGGTTTAATAACTTAGAATAACTTAGGTTTAATTGTAGTCTGGAGCTACAAGTAAATAATAAATGAAAGTGTTGATTTGTGTTTACAAGTCCTCTGATGCTGTGGTAATTATGGAAAATGTGATTGTAAGTATAGACTTCAGGAGGCCTGGTCAGCACTAGTGTGGACGAAGTCTGCCTAGCAAATGCACTCAGCTTTCAGAAAACCAAATTACCCCCAAGTTGAAAGGAGCAAGGAAGAATAATCCTGCCACTGTTGTGTGCACCCAGCCCCCACAGATTAAAATGTGAAGCACACAGAATAGCATGCTGTACCCAGACAATAGCAGCCTTGTCCCAGTTCTGCATAGAATTGAGCCGCATCAAAAGTGCATTACAGTGAAGTATTTCTTGAGTTTTTATGAAAGCTCCCCCCC
>JAOEHY010030524.1:0-39967 GCA_025447955.1 Psilopsiagon aurifrons | reverse complement strand
CTCACATGACATCCTTGTCTCTAAGTTGGAGAGACATCAATTTGATAGGTGGACCACTTGGTGGATAAAGAACTGGCAGGATGGCAGGATGGCTGCATGAAAAGAGTTGTGCTCAATGGCTCAATGTCCAGCCAGAGGCCAGTAACAAGTGGTGTCCCTCAAGGATCGGTGTTGGGACTGGTCTTGTTCAACATCTTTGTCGGTGACATGAACTGTGGGATTGAGTGTGCCCTCAACAAGCTTGCTGATGACACCAAGCTGGGTGGTTCGGCTGATACGTTGGAGGGAAGGAATGCCATCCAAAGGGACCTTGACAAGCTTGTGAGGTGGGCTGATGCCAGCCCCATGAACTTCAACCATACCAAGTGCAAGGTCCCACACACGAGTTGGGGCAATCCTAGGCACAGCTACAGGTTGAGCAGAGAAGAGACTGAGAGCAGCCCTGCAGAGAAGGACGTGAGGGTGTTGGTTGATGAGAAAATGAACATGAGCCAGCAGTTTGAGCTTGCAGCTCAGAAAGCCAACCGTATCCTGGGTTGCATCAAAAGGACCATGACCAGCAGGTTTAAAGAGGTGATCCTGCCCCTCTACTCTGCTCTCGTGAGAACTCACTTGGAGTATTGTGTGCAGTTCTGGTGTACTCAACATAAAAAGGACATGAAACTGCTGGAGTAAGTCCAGAGGAGGACCACGAGGATGATCAGGGTACTGGAGCACCTCCTGTTTGAAGACAGGATGAGAAAGTTGGGTCTGTTCAGCCTGGAGAAGAGAAGGCTGCATGAAGACCTCAGAGACTTCCAGTATCAGAAGGGAACCTATAGGAATGCTGGGGAGGGACTCTTCATTAGGGACTGTAGTGATAGGACAAGGGGTAATAGGTTCAAACTTAAATGGGGGAAGTTTAGATTGGATATAAGGAAGAAATTCATTTCTGTAAGGGTGGTGAGGCACTGGTTGCTCAGGGAAGTTGTGAATGCTCCATCCCTGGCAGTGTTCAAGGCCAGGTTGGACAGAGACTTGGTGACATGGTTGAGTGTGAGGTGCCCCTGCCCACGGTAGGTTGTTGGAACTAGATGATCTTACAGTCCTTTCCAAACCTAATCATTCTATGTTCTATATTTTATGACATAACAAGGACAGAAAGAATGCCCCTAGGTGGCATAACATATCTTTTCCTGTCAGGCAAGGCCACTTGATAGGAACCAGAAGCCATTACCTTGCCAAGAAGCAATTAGAAATAAGGTGAAACACTGACCTAATACAATATAGTTGATCTTGTTTTCCAAAGTTAAGAAAACACTCACCAAGTTGACATAAAATTATTTAGTTTATGAAAGTTTCTGTAACTGAAATACCAGAATTGTCAAAAGATGTCATTAGATAAAAGCAATGAAATTCATCAAGTAAAATAATTTTATAAAATACTTATATTTTTATAAAAACACAGGGACTGCAATATGTTATATTCATTCTATATCACTAAAAATATTATGTGATAGAGAAATTATGTATAGATTCCTGAATGACTCTTTGCTGGGGCTTGATATACGAGTGCTGGGAATGGATGCTACAGTCTGAGCCACTTTGAGAGATGCCTGTACAAGCATTGTGACCTCTCGTGTTCCCGCTGTGTATTGTGGTGCACTGCCAAGGTCTGCAGCTTCTTCCACAGCAAGCAGCCAGGAACCAAACTTTCCCTGGGCTCTTTGCATATATTCTGTGCATAAAGCAGAATTTCTACGCGCCCACCTACAAGATTCCTCACCATGTGGTTACTTCCAAGGTTTTCCACAGTTTTCCCATGGTCCATGTTGGCTACAAGCCATATGTTTTTATTAATGTATTTCTAATATTCAATTCTAATATTCTTTTCTTCTCCAGCAAGTTTTATTAGAATGGGGTAAGCTTAGTTGCACACCTTCTGATTTGTATCTGGCTCACATTTTAAGTGCTTATATAAAGAGGATAAAGGTCTTACATAGCTGTCTGCAAAATTTCATGCAACTGTTGTCTCCACTAAAGCACAAGGTATCAGTGTCTTACTGGCTTTGGTGTTGAAATTTTTAAACTGAAAACAGGTAGAATACAATTTAGGAGCAGAGAATTTTGAGTTATCTGGCATTTTGAAAGAGATCTAAACTCTCTTTTGAGAGTTTTTGAGGCAGATCTGGCTGGCTTCTCATAATAGAGGCTTTGATTGTCATAAAACATGGTATTTTACTCAGAATTGAAGTCCCATATACCCATATCCTTCTTCCCTGTACCAAAATGTGTCCTTTCCTGAGCTAACATATATCCCACACTTTTTTATGTCCTTTACACAGCAGCTACTTACTAGTTGGTTCTGATGCTTCTGTTTTCCCTGCCTATGATTTGCAGTAAATATAGAGAGAAAAATATTCTTGAATTCAAAGTCAAAATAACTTATCTAAGACCAGTCGAATATGTATATAAAACTTCATCATACTACGCTTAGATCACAGTCTTGAAAGTGACTTTGAGTGAAGGAAGAGCTTTGAAAACCCATTTCCTAGGGATTTGATGATAAAATCATAGAATTATAGCATCATGGAATAGTTAGGGTTGGAAAAGACCTTAAGATCATCAAGTTCCAATCCCCTACCACGGGCAGGGACACCTCCCACTAAACCATGCTACCCAAGACTCCATCCAACCTGGCCTTGAACACTGCCAGGGATGGAGCATGCTCAACTTCCTTGGGCAACCAGTTCCCGTGCCTCACCACCCTCACAGTGAAGAACTTTTTCCTTACATCAAATCTGGACTTCCCCTGTTTAAGTTTGAACCCATTACAAAAAAAATAAAATTAATCTGATCAACTTGAGGGTTTTTGTAGTGACTGCAGTAAATATCTACCCACAGGCAGTGTTTTACATACGGCTTCAGTTTCCATTAGTTGGTGCTTGTATTAAGAAGGAAAAAAAAAAAATTACTTCCCACTTGTGATTCAGGTTTTTTTCTCACTTCATTAGTTCTCATTTTCTAAACTCTACTTATCTGATCATCACAGTTTAGTGAATATGCTAAAATTCATCTTTGTTCTCCCCACAATTACTAGAAGCCATATCTCCTAAATATATTTTTGCCTTCCTTCTCTCCAAGTAATTTATTTTAGTCTACAGGTACCTAAATTAGCTTGGTTTATTAATGCATCATGCCTATTAAATTGTTCTTTCCAAATGCATCCAAATATGTAATTATCTTCAACAAATATCCACCCAGCTACCTTTGAGAAGTCATCAGAATTTTAGGCCTGTAATTTCCATGGCACTTTCTGGGACATTATTCTTTCTAATAATGGAAATTTGTGTTTTCCCACCTAACTTGAAACTTGTACTGTATTTTTCAAAGATTATTTTAAATTACTGACAGCAGGATGCTTTCTTCTCTGATCATATTAAGGTTAAATTCTCTCACATTCAGAGTCTCTAAGCCCCTCAGAATGAATTTTGAAGATTTAGACATTGAATAGCCTTGGCTAAGAGATGCCTCAGAATACAGAAGATCAGAAAAAAATAACCAAGTTCTGGTCACTTTAGTTCAGTCCAGCACCTCCAAAAGTGAAGAAGAATTTTGTTGAACTCAAAAGATCATGTTCTCTTTGCATGCGGACTACTTAAAGTTAATTTAGAGCAGGAGACCAGGGCAAAATCTGACACTGAGTCTATTAGATTTGTTGTAACTTGGTTTTTTCTAGTTCTCAAAGACCTACTTATACCCTTACTAACACATAAATTAGGGAAAAGCAGTATGCTTTCATATTTTGGGTAGGAGCAGTCTATTTTCATGTGTAAACTCCCAAAACATATCAGAGCAGGTGAGGGACAACACACTGACCTCATTGTGATTTTTATACCGCCACAGTCAGGTGATGTACAGAAAGATATGCAAATAACATAATGCTGTGTGGGACTGAATTTATATAAGTCTGACTAGTCCATGGAGCTTAATATAAGCTACATATGCATGGATAATTGTTAAAGCAACACAGCATATTTGTGTCCAAAGTGCTTATTTAGTATTAGGTAGAAGATAGTAGCCCCTTGTTAGCAAAAAAATTGCATGCATTTATATGTATACAAAGATAATCCAACAAAGGGAATGTTAACTGTTCGTGTTTCATTTCCAAAGGACAAAGTCATTCATCCACAGGGGAAAGACAGTATATGCAGAGAGAAAGAAGCTCCTCTTATCTAAGTCTTTGGATGAACCTTTCACTTTTTGAATTAGTAAACAATTCATCCTGATCCTTGAAAACCATTCCAGACTGAGTAATGCCTACAGTATACAAGGTGTAATTGAAGCTCTGTCTGAGATCAAACCCAAGGGAAATTGCCTGCAGTGTACTAGTCAGTTCGATTTAAAACAGCTTCATGAAGACAGCATGGGGTTTGATTGCTTGCTTGTTTATTTTTTAATCCAGGATCTTCCTTCATACCAATTGTTAGGTGGGTGTTATTGTGAGCAACTAGATTGGTTTTGCAAAGAAACAAACTTTCTAGGAAAGATTTATTATGAACCATGTAGAAGGAAGTGGCACATTTGTCTTGTTTTGTGTCAACTTTATTTTTACCTTATTTGTCTACAGTAAAGTAGTGAAGTTTCAAAGCCAGACACTGCACTTGGGGAAAGAAATGTCAGACACATTTTGCATCACAAGTGCAAGGCAAGTAATTGCAACTGCCTTTAGAAATATCCTTAACAGGACATCTGCTGTGTGTGAAGCGTAGGGGTATATCTAACAGCACACTGACATACTGCTTGTAACTTTGCAGGACTGTTTATGTAACAGTTAGGAAAAGCATTAAATGACAGTGGGGACAATTCTCTAACATTTTCATTCCCTTGCACAGGACAAAGGACTCCACAAGCTGGAAACTTTTTGATCCAGTGCCCACTTATCCAACAGCAGGAACAACAATGCCCTGAAAATTATCTTAATGGTTTTCTTTCGTTGTGTTTGGGTCACTACAATTCTACCCTAGCTACATTTACTGGCAAACTTACTAAAAAAACAAGGCTGTCCAAACGCTCGCTCTTGTATGCTGGACGAAAGTGGAAGTTTGATTATACACGCCCTTGTTATGGACTGATCATTATCTCTTTGCATATGATTTGTGGGGTGCTATTTTTGTGAGAAAAACAGAGTCAACAGAACCACATTGAAGTACAGTCTGTAGGTTTTCTGTCTTCTGCCAAATAATTGTTAGCAATATATCTAATAACGGATCTGTTTCTTCACTTTAATTGTTGGGAAAACAATGCTTAAACTGTGTGCACCTTTGAGCAGAGAGAAGCAGAAGGAGACAGAGCAGGCAAAGAAGTAGGTTTTCCACTTCTCGTAGACATCCACAAGAAATATGTATGAAACCATATATAAAACGGTTGAGTCGAATTCTCCCAGGCTGAGATGTAGTAATACTGGTTAGCACAACTAGAAATTTCTATGTGCTTTAGAAACACCTTCCCAGTTCAGTTACTTATTTCAAATTAATGATAATACTTGAACAGAACTTCTGCTTGAAGCAGAAGAGTGAAAATACAGGATATGCAGAACATTACTCTTGCTGTACAGTGAGACTCCTAAGAATGAATTCTTTCACTTTCTTTACCATAAAGTACATTTTTAAATTAGGACAATAATTAGAAGTTTTGTTTTCATTCTGTGAAATCTTGCTGTCATGAAACTGCAAATGAGATTGAAGGATAAAGAGGAATACAAAAGTAGAATCACTGGCAGTGATTGAAGGGTCTGATTGCAGAGCTATGAAAAACAGCCATGGCTACCACAGAGGTCAAATGCTTCTCAGAAACTTCTTTGAACACTTATAAAAATCTACTGGTGCCTTAGGACAGATCTTAAAATTATACCATGTATGAATGTGTGCGCCTCAAATTTTAGATGAGATTTGTCATGCTCATTACGCACCCAGCATTTATTTTTGTTTCTTTCTACTACAATTCTCTGTGTTATCCTGATCTTTGTAGTTTCTCAGAAAATTGTTTCTGGCAGACTAGACCCAGGAAAACCTGAAGAAGAGCCCTGCATGCTTCTTCATATATATTGCTAGGTCTCAAAGAGAAAATCATACGAGGAATAATCTGTGGATGGGATTCAAAACCACTCTAATATGAGGTACAAAAGTTCTGCCAAAGCAGATATACTGTGCCCATATTTAGGGAGAAAAGGAAACTGGGCCAAGAGCTTTTCCGCATTTTACATCTGATGGAACTGTTTCATGTCAATATGGCCAAAAAGACCATGGTTTTGGGAGAAAATAGTTGTTGAACTTAATCAGGAAAAAAAACATAAGGACCATTTCCCAAGCAAAGAATGACTCGGGGATAATTTCAAATAGGGGCAAAAATCCAGGCCAGTCTAGGAGTTCAACTTAGTTTTGTGTTTGTTTGTTTTCTCCTGGGCCACAAGCAGAAGATTACAAAGCCAGAGCTGCAGCCTTGTAACCATTGCTGTGATCTGCACTGGGAGGGAGGAGCCTGAGCAATGACAAAGCAGCAGTGGTTAATCCATTAACCAGATACTTTCTGTTTTGTGTGGTGACTTGATAGTCCCCAAAGGACTACACAGCCTGTCTGCAGTCTGGTGAGAAGCTGACTGTAATGGTACAACAGAATTACTTTAATATTACTGTAATTATTGCAAAATAATAGTGATCCCAGTATTAATATGTCTGGGTTCTTGCAACTGTAAGAAGTCACAAACCAAAAATGTTCATGGGTTGGTATATAAAAGTATTTTATATGGTTGCTATAGCCTCTAGCCCCTCCTAAATCTGTCTGGATAATTTGCCAAGCTACCAACATTGTTTGTGGTCTAAGTGCGTCCCTTCTCAGAGGACTGGAGGTGCAAAGCATTTGGGACTCATGGGGGAAACATGAGAGGCATCATCCTTGGAGGAGAGATGGCCAGAAAAGGCCTCAAAGTTTTTCCAACTGTGGGGCAGGAGGCTGCAAGCTTTGGGAATACAGACCCCAAAAGCTGGTGGATCCTGCAGCATGACTGCACAGAAGACTTTGTGTTGTTTCAGAAATATTTGATCCTATTTTTAAAAAAAAAAATTTTCATAGATTCCTTTTCTGTGGAAAATGTAAATATTGCCAGTCCTTATTCCCACTGAAAGCAAATGCTTCAAAATATTGGAAGTTCACCCAGAATTGAAAGTTCAAGCTTTAGTAAGAAGGTCCCTTTGTTTGTCTTCAGTTTAATCTCTTTGTTTTGGATTTCTTTTTCATACTGTTTCATATAGCATCATGAACTGGACAGCTGTTTCTTGAGTAGCTTGGCAGAGAGGTCCTGCAGAGCAATTTCTTTAACTATCAGTTGAATTTTTAAAACATTGAGTGTTACTGAATTGACCCAGAAATCACAATCATGGAACAAACAATATATTTTGAGCTATTAAATATATTCCAAAATACTAGCTAGAAAAAAAAATGGTTTTATTTTCAGTTTAATAATATCTTGTCCCAAATTTCTCATTTCTCATTTGTAATGTTTGATTCTGCATGAACTTGAGGCTCTTTAGACATCAAGACGAATCCAGATGATGGGACATAAACACGTTGCTTGAGTTTTCTTTCTGCAAATGGGCACTGTCACCTTAGCATCAGTTAGACCTACCTCTGACTGTCAAAGTTTTGGGTAAACAAAATATATATATATTTTATATATAAAAATTAAACTATATATATATATATATTTGAAGTCCTTGAACTTCCTCTAGCTGCCTCACTGATGCAGTCAGTGAAAACAGCCATGGTGACCGTGAGGTCAAACAGACTAAGTATCCATCCTTGGGATTTAGCCCACATAATTAACTATGGTCTCTTTCTTATACACAAATACTTCCATCGCTACTGCAAAACAACAGTGCAAAAACAAAGATGTGAAAGCTGGGTCAGCAGCAAGCATAAGCTCTGGGACTGTGGCATTTACGTCTTCATCAAAGCTGCCACAGACCAAGCTGACCTTTCATTAACAAGAGCTAGCCCTTCATGTTGTTCAAATAAAAGTTTGCTTTAACAATTCACTCTTCAAAAGTATAAAACACTTCATGCTTGCTTCTTAAAAATTACTTTCTTGTTACATTTCAAAGTTACTACTGATAACAAGATCTAAAAACCTCAAAGTAAACAAAAGGCAAAGAGAAAGAAAACACCATTTCTGAAAAGGTTACACAAATAACTGTGAGAATTGTTAAAGCCTTTTTTTTGAAGTTAAAGTATTAAGTTTGCTTTGCATTCTTTGTCCAATAAAGCACAACATGCTGAAGGATATTAAAACAAGTTCTATAGTAGGTAATTGTGACAGCCTGCATCAAAAAGCTTATGCACTGTTGAATCTTCCACAGCCAACACTGCTTATTACATGTGGGCAAGAGGGCTTTGAACCTCAAAACCATGGACTGGGAAAACAAGACCCAGTTATTTGTCCTTTGAATATCCCCATATGTCCACAAACCAATAGCCCAATGGTTCCTTGGCTGCAGTATCTCATTCTGTATGTTTGTGGGGCTTCTCTGCCTCTCCTTCTGTGCCTGCCACTGTGGATTGTGTCCTCACCTGTCCCTGCCCTGAATTATGGGGCAGCCAAGTGGGGCACACATCCAGAGGGGGTCACTGATGAAGCACGAGCAAACAGGGTACCCCCAGTCTCCTCTTCATCTTTCCATGTAAGACTGTGACCTCACATGTGCTTCTCTCCCTCACCTTTTGCTTAGCTCATCTTAAGGGTTAAAGTCCCATCCTGAAATGATAATCAGTCAAGAAAGCAGCTAAGTCCAACATGAAACAAGATGCTGATGACAAGTATTTGTACTGCAGCTCTGTGCTTTGTAAATTCTCTCTTCTTTTTAAAATTTTTAATTTTCCCTTCAAAGCCCCCTGAGCACTCAGAGTTTCATATCAGATCCTTTCATGCTGATTAGATTTTTCATTTTTCCTTTTCATTCTTGCAGTTTAACCCATCTTTCTCTACTAATGAAATCACTCTGGAAACCTCATCTTCCACTCTCATTTTATTTGTGATAATCCCAACTGTCCCTTGTTTGTTTATTCTTAAATCCATTATTAAGTTTAAATAATGCCTTTCCAGGAGTTCATCTTTTGCTTTAGATGTCCTTTAGCCGTCCTTGACCTTGGGTTGCATTTTGATACTTTTGTTCCCTCTTTTCCAAGTTCAAAGGCTAAATTCTTTTTTCTCATTTTTTGACACAGTCGTCTGAGGACCCAGGTTAATACACTCTGAATTTCTTTTGGCCAATCCCTGTGTGTCTCTTTCAAAATTTCCTTCACAAAAGCCAACTCCTTATCCTTTCCTCATAATCTCCTTCCTAGTTCTCCCTGTAATATTGCTACACTTCCCTTGGCCTTAGAGTTTCACTTCAACACACAGCCCAGCTGCTGAAACAATACCCTGTGACTGACTGTTGTACTTTAAACCAATAAAGCAGGTATGAGTTGCCAGCACTGATTAAACAACACACTGAAGTTTCTGAGGTTTCTGGTTTGCACTGCCTGGATTTTCTTTTATTTCTTCTTTTTTTTTTTTAATTCCCACACTTCTTTACAACTGAATCACTGATTTCTTACTTCTATTAAATCTTCTAAAGATCATGCTTTCCAACGCCATGCTTACACAAACGGGGGAAAAGATGGAAGTAAGAATGACTCTGCCTACAAATTTAGGCTCTGACTAGGCTATCTTTGATGTTCTCTGAGTAAGACCATGTGTTTGGTGCTTAGGCTCCTTCCATACCAAATGGACACAATGGGTTATTGCAGGGTAGGTGTAAAGGCAGCCTGAGAGGAAGGAGCATGGCCAGGAGCTGACCCACCCCAGATGCTCTCTTGAGCACAAGCCAGTAGGGAAAAGCATCAGTCCTTCTCTTCAGAATGTTTATTCTTAGCCAAAGAAAGTAATGCAGGAAGCATGTTATAGCCTCTCTTTCAAACAGCCAGCTGGCCACCCTTTCTTTAAGCCAGCGTCAAGCAGTGTGGGTGCCCAAGGTGCCCAGCACCAGAGCACTGGAGCTGCCAGAGCAGCTGCCTGGGATGGATGTTTCATCTCTGAAGATTGTGATTCCCTATGATCACAGAAGGTTCCTAAATACGGTTTTATAGCTAGTTATAGGGGTAACAGTCCTTAAGTCTCTGTCACTTAGAAAAGAGTCATAGCAGAACTAAGACTGTTTGAAAGGTAGCAGACATGCAACCCATCAGCACTTTGAAGCCGTAGGGGTACATCACAGTAAGAAGTAACCATTCATTACCCTGGAGAGCTGAAAAGTCAGAACTGGGTGGATGGAGCTGAGTTTTCTTTCTTTTCTTTTTTTCAACTTTTTTTCTCATCCCTTTGAGAAAAATACAGCCCTTACCAGCACCACCACCACCACCAGTCCAGACACAGAAAAAGGAAAACAGCCAAAGTAAAAAAAAACATCCAACCACTGATATTAAAAATAACCTTAAGCAACAAGGAAAATAAATAGTTGCAAGAAGAAAAATATGAAAACTGATGTTGTCAACATAGCAGTAGTACAAATCAGTATGTCTGGAATATGGTCAGAATAAATCCCTATGGTATAGCAGCAGCAAGCCAGTTACTTCTTATATAAATCAAATTTTTTGTTAACAAACCCTTTGGGTTTTTACAAACCGGTTTTGAAAAGAAATACTCATTTTCAAAAGTACAAGATCTCCAGCATACATGTTAACCTCAGGGCTCCTGGCTGCTTTATCAAATTTTGCTGTGTTCATTTTAATGTAATAAAAGACACCTAGGTGGTTAGAGATTGACAATCATATCGCTTTGCATCTTTCACTAAGTTCCTGGGAGGCTTGAGTGCACATGCCTCCACTCACTGCCCATGGCTGATACAGTTCTTAACCATCTTGATCTCTTATTTAAATGTACAGAGAAATAAAGGGTGGGAAATAAGTGCAAATATCTGTTATTGGCGCAATCCAACTTTATTTTTACCTTTTCAAAACAGGAGAAAGGTTGTTTGGCAGCTCTGAAATGGGGATGAGGCTGTGTCAGGCACTGCAGAGTCCCATCACCTCCTGGAGGACACTAGGCAAGTGACTTCTATCACCCTGCCTGTGTGGCTGTGTCCCCCTCATGCTATGGTCCAGCCACCTACAGGTGTGGTACCCTCCTGGAGATGTGTGCCCAAACTGCTGTGGATTCTCCTTATAACTATCTCCTGCCCTTCCAGCCTGACGGATAGGCTCACCACTGCTTTTAAAGGTTGCCTCGGAAAACATGAGTAACAAATATCTCAAGGCAAATAAAATCAAAAGCTGACATTTCCTGGAAACAACATGATTCCGTGAGTTTAGATTTCAGAGAAAAAAATGAATGTTGCAAAGTTTTATGACAACTGTGTGAAATTTGTTTGAAGTGCCTAATAGGTAAGGTGGTTAGGTAGTTATCCAAAGGTTTTACGTGCTTGTAATAGAGCTTGCTCTCAGCTACCATTCAGTACAGCCACATCTTGCTATGTGGGATTGATTTTCAAAGAATGATAAACTCAGTCCATCTTCACCCTGTTGCAAGGCTTTTTATGAGATCACCTCATAAGCTCTGATACAGTCACAGTGTAAGGTGCTCATGTGATATTTTTCCCATGCAGATCTACAAGCACTTAACAGGGTTAGGTTCTTAGGAATCCACAGTTCTTAGGAATCAGTTGAAAACTTTTTCTTCAATCCAGGAAGATAAAACTAAAACCAAAAAATGCAGGAGTATTTGGCTGGTCTAATCATTAAATTAAAATGCAGCTCTGCACCAAAATACCTCTTCTTCAGTCACCACAGGCATTCACCTGGGGCTACTGCCTGCTGTCCAGTGTATAGATCTTTGTGAGCTTCTTCATGAAAGTTGAAAGTAACAATATTTCATAACTTCGGTTTAATCTCTGAGGAAATTTTGTAAACAACCTGAACCTTTTTATTTGAAATCCCTTTGGCACAATGTGAGCATGCGGCAGTACCCCTATTTGCCCTGAGGAGAAGTCTTCAGGGAAAGTGGTTTGCCCAGCAAGCCAAGGGCAGACCCTGAACCTGAGTCCCTCAAAATTTGCTTGGTGGCTTGGCACACCACCTCCCACCACCCTTCTGTGTTTGTCTTTCACTGGGTGAAAGCCCAGCCTTTTGTGCCCATGGGTATGATTTTCCTTTGGCTTTAATGGGTCTGCACACTCCTGCCTGCCTGCTCTCCTTGGGCAGGGTGAATGGGAACAGGGTAGCACACAGATTAAGGTCAATCTCATCAAATACAAGCCTTCAAAGGGAAGCTTCTGTTCACAAAGCTGGAACTCTCCTGGAAGTAATGTCACAGAGAAATTCAATTTTCTTGTCCTTTTTGTGCTCCCATGGTCATAGTCTAGAGAAGAGATAGGAAAGTCGCAAGGTTGCCTTATTTCCTTTTGATGAGTATAAATGACAGTGAGAGAGCTGGCAATGACTCCTGTGTGATAATATTCATATTTATGAGCAAGAAAAGGTTCCCAGAGAAAAATTAAATTTATCATGTTTACAGTAGACAAAAATAATGACATTGTATTACTTTTTTGGCTTAGAAATAGTATTTTAAAAATTTAAAGTGGTGGCATTTTGCACACTTTGAAAACTAACATTACCGACTTCAGTTAAGAAAAAGATTAAACACCTGCTCATTTCAGATCCAAAGTCTGACAATATTAGGTTCAAATTCTATGGCAATAGGCATCTCATATACTTAATAAGACAAAATGACAGATCATGATTGCTCTGCTGCTGTTGCTTGAAAAGGCACCAGGGTGAGGGAACCTGAAGTCCCTGGCTAGCATTCACATGGCATGTTAACAGTCCATGTTGCTCTAGCCTGTAGCCCACATATTGGACTTCAAAAATAGTATTAGCTGCCTTCTGTTCCACCTGTACTTCCCTGTTCCAACTCAGACATTTTCCACTTCACAAAACCCTGCATATGGGCACGGAGGCGCTCTTGAAGCTTTTTCACCTTCTGGCACATTATTACTTCTTAGCTTTACACTGTTTCATGACAACTCTAAGTGTAAAAGTAAAGCCTGCCTCCTGACCAGAGTCTGTGAATCTCAAATGTTTTTTTCTATTAACTCAAGAGAGATTTTTTTTTTGTCTCAGAGTTTTGTGAGGGCTTTCCTGTGTTGTTTGCAATGTGCAGCTCAGCTAGGTGCAATGCCAGAGGTTTTTACTCTTCTTTTAGCCCCAGCACATCTCAGCATGGCATTTTACAGATTTCCTATCTCTATCTATATGGAGATTTATTATTATTTTTTAATGCAATTTAAGGTGTAAAGAAGAGATGTTTTTCCAAAACACTCACTTTGGAAACACCTCTGCTTGAACATAACTGTAGACCTGAATGAGTCTTCAGATGAGTTAGGTGTAGAAAAGCAGGAACATAGCTTTCTAGAATCAACAGCATAAAGCGTGTTCAGTCAAGAAAGGCCAAATAACAAATACTAACCAAAATATTTCAGCTTTATTTAAAAGACTCCTAATAAAATAACTAGATTTCTAGACAGAACATTCTACTAGGTTTTTTAGCACAAAAAGAATTCAGGGTATTTTAACAAAATAAAACTAAGCATTTTTTTATTATTATTATTCCATATTTTGGGGTGAAAAATTACATCTAGAAACTATTCAGTTTTATTTATGGGTTTAGCTTTTGGCTTATGATATTTAAAAAATCTATTTTTTTTAAAAAAATCATGGTTTTCCTTTCAAGACAATGTTAACATGTCATCGGGGTCTTTGTAATTGTGTTGTAAAATATTACAATAATTTAATGTAAAGTTTAAAGAGATTAAAATTGTTAAAAGACAACGTAACTCTTCATTGAAGAAATAATAAGCATTCTGTTTATCCTAAAACATGTCATTTGTGTAGCCAGTGAACTGAAAACTTGGTGATTGCTAAGTGTAATAATGGTAATGGCTAATGGTCTTGTAAATCATTTCTCAGCCACTGACATAAAAAACTTACAAAGAACGTAAGTACCAGTTTCAGGCAGGAATAATGATAAGATCTCCATGTAACTGGCTGGAGGGTTCTTTGAAGGGCAAGGAATGTGATGTGATGGCATGGCAAGGCAGGGCGAGTGGGGGGGTCCATGCTGACAAAAGGGCAGTGCATGAAAAGAGTGAAATCCATCTTTGTCTTTCTGTCTCTTTACCCTCCTCTGATTCCACTAACCAGATTTCTCTTGAAACTCTGAAGTGTACTCTGAAATCGCCTTTGTGTACATGAACACAGTGCAGTACAGTAAGTGATGCCAGTGTTACATGTAAAAACACATACTATATACTCATATATGTAACTATTTTTCATTCTTTTGCTATGGAGCACAACTGAATGTTCAAGAACATGGTTTTAAAGTATTCAAAGTTATGAAGTTCCTGGATCAGCAGGGTTAGACAAATTCTCCAGAATGATATTTTCAAATTCACAGAAATCATGTTTTTCAGCACCCATGGTAACAGAATTAATAGCATTTGAAACTCTACACAAAACCAATACATTTTGATAGCATTCCAAGCCAAAATGGTTTACATATTGCATTCAAATGGCCATATAATTATAAGACACAAGATTAAGATTTGTTAACCCAAACTTGCATTGGTGTGCATACTGCACATTGTTTTCACATTTGTTTTGCTCTAAGTGTTTAAGAACATTTTATATATGTACATAAACTATCCTTCAAAAGATACTGTCTTTATTTTCATCCGTCATTGAGTGGAAGGAAGAGTAGGTTTCTCCAACATGATGACATGATGATTTTTTTCTGAAATTTTAACTGATTTTATTCTACATTGTGTTTGAAACATGCTATGTATTTGAATGATTGGTATTCTAAAGGATTTTAAGATATTGCACAAAGTGTTATTTACTCCCAGATTTTTTTATTTTTCAGAGAGACTTGGGCAATGAATGTTTCCTTTTCCGGTGTGTGCTCTGGAGCCCATTATGTACCCACGGTCCTCAGTCTTCCTACAGAGACACTGCAGTCAGAGCAACAAAAGTCAGCTCACTTAACAGGATGCTGTGCTTGAAACAAGTTATCAGTTTTCTAAATTCAGGCTCAGGTGACTCAATGCCCACACCTTCATGGTCCCAGAAGCACATTCTATGAACCATCTTTGCAGGTTTTTTTGCTAACTAGGTAGTACAAAGGTCAGTGCAGCTGAGAAGCCCTGAACTTCAGTCAGGCAAGTGAAGCGTCCAAGAAGATCTCAGAACAGTCACTGCAGTTGTAACCATGGCTGGATAACAGCCATGGCCTCAGCCTTCACTTTTTTTGCTAGAAAAGAGGATAAGTGGTTTGGTCTTTTGTCTTGAAAAGCCCTATGTAATAAAAGGTATTGATTTTGGCAGAACAGGAAAATAGGGAATGCTAAAGATACTTAAGGACTTCAAAAATTATATCTTTTGCATATTCCTAAAATAATATTAAGAAAAAAAAAATCCTTCCTAAAACCAAAGCTTTCTTCTGTAGCTGTATTGTATTTGATTTTGTCTATAACCTAATGTTTTTAGGGACCACCTTTCAGGAGTACTTTCACAAATGGGAATATTTGTTCTATAAGTCAGCTAAATAAGAGAAGCCAGGGCTAGTTATGTTTGTCAAGAGGCACACACTATTTAATACTAGCTCCGTCCAAATCAGACTGTTCCTCCCACTTACTTGTTTGTAAGATGCCTGGACTGATGTTGAAGACCACCAAAGACTTGTTCCCAGAGAAAGAACCTGAGTATTTGTATTGCATGCCCTGAGATCTGGCATGAAATTATGGGAGGCTCCAAAGCTTTGTGTGAAAGTGTTGCAGGACTCTTGGGAGTCAAACCTAGTCTTGGGAACACATTTTTTTGGGATCCATCCTTGGAGTAAGCAACCTCCCGACTATCTTTGGAGAGAGCTAGTTGATATGATCCTCAGGAGAACTGAGGAATAAGTTAATATTGAAGTTGTACAAGAGGTGTCCAGTATAAAAGCTCTCCCCAGACTTTTTTTTTTTTTGCAGTAGAAAAACACCCTGAAGTCATTTAAAAGACTAGCTTCATCATAATTATCCATGACAGCCCATGAAGCGCACAGCTACAGCTGCACTCAGGAGTCATGGTTGCATTGGAACATGGTACACAGTGTAAAGATTCCCCCCTGCAAAAAAAAAAAAAAAAACAAGCACAACATCTACGTACAGTTTATATCCCAGCCACATTTTACATCCCAGCCACATTTTACTCTGACCTGAATGCAAGGAGATATAGACCTTGTGTTACAAGGGTAAGTTTTTCAGCTCAATAACTAAATGAAATACAAGGGGGAGACAAGCTGTATCATATGCTGAGAAATTCTGAGGCTTCTTATAAGGATCTATTGAACACCCAGCATGTGTAGCACGAGCTCTTAATCTGACCCTCTCTTCTATTCATCAGTGGCACTAAACACTGATCTTAAAGTGATGGCTCTTATGCTTCTTGCTGCTGAAGTCAGAGCTACAACTCCTCATCAGTAGCACAGCTCCCGAGAGCTAACTGCAGTGTCTCAAGGAGTACCTCTGCTTCAGTGTTGCATGTCATGGCTTTAACAGTGGCTGATGGTTTTGCTATTACTTGTTTTATTTTGGGATGACAGTGATAAATCTTTGTTTTAAATATAGATGTACTCATTCCAGTTAGCTGAAATGTACTGTCTAAACTACTTGAAAGTATCACTTTAAACACATATGTAAGGACAAAAGACTTCTGCATTGTAAAGGAGCAAATATTAGGAAGTGAAGAACAACATAGGGCAAAGAAAATATGTTTTGTCAGTTCTAGAAATGCAAAAGGATTCTGGTATGGCCTAAGACCAGTATTTTTCACTCCTTCTCTAAAAATTAAATTGCTTCTCAAATAGGGAATGTTAATATTAAAATTTTGGATTTTGGAAAATGGCACATTCAGCCTTGGTCCTTGTTTGGCCATCCTCTGTCAAAGGCCATTCCCATGTTGTCATCCACATGTGCCTTTCCAACCACTGACCCCTCCCTGAGGCTTGAGAGCAGCATTCAGTGGAAACAGGGTTTGGGGAAGTCTGGTGCTACAGAGACCTTACTCTCACTGTCCTCCCTGCCCACCTTCTTGTCCCACTTAAACTCACACAGGGCTCTGTGGGGTTTCTAAGCCTCTTTCAAAGAGAGCTTTATGTGCTACCCTTCTGCTTTCAGAGACATATTGGTGGTTGGCTGCAGTGCAGATATGTTCAGCAGCATCTGTAAGGCCAAAAGCTGATTTCTGACATGGCACTGTTAATTTATACATGATGTAGAGAAAGTGACTGCTTTACAAAACACATTTTTGTTAAAATCTCTGGGATGAAGAATTGCTATCAGTATGAATAGGCTTAGAACAATTAGGCACTAAATATACAACATAATTGACTTCCGCTAAAAATTGGGCTTTGAAGGATAATTGCTGATATCTTTTGCTTATATAAAAAATGCTTTGCAGATTATGAATGAATAAAATGGAGGGAATTTAACCTCTTTTTCTTTTTTTTAAGAAAGTTCACTAGCACTAAGTGTCTTTAAGAACAATATGTAGCTACATGAATAAAGACCATGATTTAAGAACATAATTTCTTGTAAGGATATCTTAAATTATATACTAAATGACATGTTACTATACCTAATACTTAAAATTAGGGCCATGCTTTCCTAGATGCTGCAATAAAGTAGCATCAGAAAATGAAGCAGAAACTATTTCGGACATGGTGAAAAAACACTGTGAGACTCTTTCTTTGAGCATGTTACTGTCAATCACACTGCTCTCCTGTCCAGCCAGGGACAGGTCAGCTCTGGTTTAAAACCTGCATACCTGGGGCAGGATGCTGCTGAGCAAGCATGGGTTTTGCTCACCTAGGTTGCTGGATCAAGTTCAAGCAATTTAAGTACAGCAACAAAGTAAGTTCATGTCCATCTTCTGACAACTGTGCAGAAATGCCCACATTGTTTCAGCGTTTCCCTTCTCCGACTGCAGAATGAAATCCTTTGGATATCTGTTTTTCACTGCAGGGTGCACTGTAAATTAACTCCTGTTTCTCTGTAATCTGGAGCTGCTGAAAGAAAAACACATGACTGGTCCCTCAGATGGCGTTTTTGTGCATGCCACAATTACATTGTTTGGGGTCTTTGCACTCTAAAAGAAGAAGCACCCAAAGATAATACAAATATCTACCATGTAAGCAGCAATCAGATCTCTTAAAGGACAAGAATGGCATATATTCTTTAGTTGATCCTTCAAATAGCTGCAATTTTCTTTCCATTTAAACAAAAAAAGTTTAATAGGAATTAGTGAAAACATAATATAGCAGCTTTTGTTTAATTTTATTTATTTGTTTGCTCCCAAAGAGATGAAATTACTAACATTGTTTAAACTAGAAAAACACTGCTAATGTTTTCAGTTCCCATAGTACTGAGATCTTGTGGTTTACATTCAATTTGACACTTTAAGCTGTATTGAAGGTCAAATCCAAATGACCTGCATTATAATTGCTAAGCCTGACCAGTAAAACTTGTTAGGAATTTTTTAATTAAACAATTTTTAATTAAAACTTTAACTGGAAAAGGTTCAGTCTGAAATCACAATCAAATGAAATTAGTGAACAAGATGCATAGAAATAGCAGAGGAGCAAGCAGTCATGGAACTCTTTAGGACAAGGGAAAAGCTGGTTCATGTTCTTCCTGTACTCCTGAGCTCATTTCGCAATAATTTCAAAACATTTTGAATAGGAATTTAAAAAGTATTTTAAACATCAGTGTTACATAGGACAGGGAAATTACTCACTCATTAGCCTCAGTAGCCAAGACTATCTGAAACACCGATAGTACAGTCACACAGCACACATGTAGGATTGCACACTTCTCTTTTTATTGAGTAAGACTAAATGTCAGGCTTGCAGAAAAATCAGGGTCAATCAGATCTCTGTCCATCATCACTTCATTCCTTTTCAGAGCTGCCTTTATGCAGCAGACAAATAATAACACTGTAATTTCATACTGCTAGCTAATACTCATTTGAATTGTAAAACTTCAGATTGAAATACATAGCAACAGCAAAGCAAATTATGGTAGCAAAGCAGTGGCAAAGTGTTTAGTCTTTCTTTATCCACTGTGCCCTTAGAAGATTATATGTAGAAAAGATTGCTCTCTTTACTGGTGGTTCCCAGAGGAGCTACAACTTAAGTACTCAGCTGTCTCCGAAGTGTTCAATACTTAATTTAGGATAGATCAAATCCTTCTCTAGCAAGCAGGAGCTTAGTATTTACTGTATCAGAATAGCAGATATGAAACAAAAACATGTCTGATGATCAGCTATACTATTTATCAGCATGAACAGGGATTGTATGGTTTCAAGAGAAAAAAAAAAAAAGCTACCAGCAGAAATACTTATCACAATCTTCAGTGGTTTGAAAAACGACTCTCTTACCTGCAAGAAGCAGGCTTTGCTATAGCAACTTATGCTTTTCTTTTTTTTTTCCAGCTCAGATCATTCCTTGGGATAAATTATTCCAAGCTACCTGCAAATGCCATTGAGAACAACCGGGAAGTGTATTTGTGAATTTGTGCCTGTGAGTATGGGAGCTTTGCTCAGAGGAGTTGCTTGAGACGTAAATAATTTGGGTGAGAGATATTCCAGAGACCTCATCCTCTCCAGCTGCTACTGCCAAGAGGCTGCATTCTTGAAAATTCAAAGCTGCTATTCATTTGTTTTGGCTCAAGCATGTCTGAGGGCAAGGTAGAAAACAGTGCATTTCAGAAGCTTATCAGGGGAAAAGGTATTTTAAAAGCCTGAGATGCTCCCAGTGACATGATGTAGGATGGAGTATCTTATCATCTGCTGCTGACAAATGAACTGAGGAAACTGCTTGTATTCTCTGAGCAGTATGATAGTGTGCATGTTTTCCAGAAACAAAAATTGCAGAAGATACAGGGGTGAGGGTAACCAATTACACCTCCCCTCCCTTCTTCAGGGAAGGATAAACTATACCTAAACCATTCCCAGAAATACCTAAATCAAAGCTAGATGGGCTCCTGCTCCAATGCACATCCCTCTGGCTTCCTGGCCAGTTTGCTTTGTGCCCTACTCAGGGCACACCCATCAACAGCCAGGGTGGGAAGCTGTTGGCTTTCTCTGTGCCTGAAGAGAGGGAGAAGGAAAGAAATAGTCTGCAAGGCTATTGTCTGCAGGACAAGCCTGAATGGAGGGGCAGAAAGAGTTCCTTCTAAGCAGGCAGCCTCCCTGGCAGCAGCAGCAGCAATCCCTTTGCAGCCCCTCCTGTTTCCTTCCTCTCAACATTTTTTTTCCCCACAGTAGTAGGATAAAACTCTGACTCTGGTTGTGGCACTATGGCACCTGCAAATACTGTCAGGAGCCAGAAAAGGCTCAGGATGGGAAGGGGGCTCTTGGAGGAACTACTCTAGCTCTTCATTGCCTACAGCACCTCACAAAGATGCTTCATCCTTCTTTGTCACTTGCAGCTGTCCGGTGACATTCTTCTCCACTGCAAGCTCATGCATTTGAGCTCCAGCCCAGCACCTTCACCCATGAGGAGTGTCCCACGTCTCCAGCACCACTTTCCTCCCCCTGCATCCCTGATGCTTTTTCTTCCGGCTTCTCTGATGCCCAGTCCTCACCCAGCAAGGTCGTTTGTCTCACATTTGTACTAGAGCTTCACTCTGAGCACAGCACATTTATTTTCCTATCAGACTTGTACAAAAAGCCCATTAACAGAGACATATGTCTGCACTTCCATAACTCCTTATCTAACAGATACAATCTTTTCTCTTAATACAGTGCACATGGCACAGCCATTAATAGAGAAGGTTCTGCAGCACCACTATTTGTTTTCAGAATGTGTTAACGCATACATTTTCAGTGTTTGCTCCTCTGTCCACTCTGCCTTTTGTTTGAGCTTTGGCTGAGCACAGGAAATGGTTCAAATAATTATTCATCTATTTAGACAATAATGGGTAGCCTCTCCATAGTTACGACTGAAATCAGTTTGTCTTATTTTACACTTCTACAATTTTGACTCGAAAAAAAAAAAGCTGAACATGGAATCTAATCCAATATTACCTGCAGATTCAGAGACAAATAATTAAACTGTCTTTAAGCTGAATTTAAATAGAACAAAAGAAAACGCAGTAAAAACTGGTTCAAGGTTTGCATTTTCAAGTAACATTCCTTTGTCTACCTTAAGCTCCTTACAAATTCATGCTCAAGGTATACTTGGCAGTACTTTTATAATTACAAAGGTATTAAGGTTTTGTAGGAGAAAAGTGAAACTGTTTTTTTGCTAATTAGCTAATCATAATTTCTTCAGGGAAATAGTCTTCTACTAGAAAAATGATGATTTGCAGAGGCAAAGTGTTCTGCAGAAGTATGTTGATTATAGTGTATTTTCTTACAAAACTCAGCATATCTCCACAGATAATTAAGTCTGTTCTTTGGTAGCAAGTCCTCTTCTCTGCCTGGTTAAATCGTATCATTCCTTCCACCACCGCCTTTAGAGATACTATACAGTGCAGTGCCAGGAAATCAAGCAGCTAATGCTCGTGAACCTTTCAATTTCATTCTGAAAAGTTGAGAGAAGATTCCTTGTCTTTATTTCTCAATGAAATTCAATTAATTCAGTAGGGCATATTTATGTTTTAAGGGAATATTTAGCAATTTGGAGAAATTCTTATGAAACAGATTTCTTACCTCTCCAGCTAATAAAATATAATTGTAGTTTAGACTTGCAATGCATTTTCCCAAAAGACATATAGATCTTGTCAATATTAGCCATTTAATAAAGACATGAGAAGCCTAAACTAAGGATACATGTATAATAATTATAGCTTTTCACTGCAAAGGAGATACTCATGCCGGGACCCATGATTAAACTGTTGCAGTACAAAAAACAAAGCACAAGCAGACTGGTCAAGTAACTTACTGCTTAACAGCAAAGTAATCTTTGAATGTATTTTCCTCAATGCATCCAGTAGGAGATGCATAAATTTCAGGTGGGTTTTAGACATAAAAGTTAAAAAAAAAAAAAAAGGCTTATCAAAAAGAAGAAAGCAGCTATATCCAATGTACAGAACAAACAAAAACCTTTCCACACTCATTGAGTCACACGCACCCATGAACACATACAACAACAGGACCCAAGTTCCCTGCCACAAGGAGTTTCTACCAGCTTTTGCAAGCTGTCCTGAGTACTCTTATTTGAAACTCATTTTGATACCTGATACCAAGCTGGCAAAAGACTCCAACTTCCAGGCTCAGAGCAGATTCCTTTATGCATCCACCAAAGCAGATCTGCATTATCTGAAATGACTTAGGGAGCTTGTCAACAAGAATGTAAATTATTCTTGAATACCTAAAGCACAGCAACAGCTGTCTTTCTCCCTGACCTCTAAAACCAAAGTGCGACAGGCAGAGAGAGAAAAGGGAATAAAACAAGAAACTGATGAATATCCTGTGGGAAAAGATTTTATTGCTGAGAAAGTAGCAACTAGAAAGTGGAAGTAGGAGACCTTATAAGATGATCTTCTAACTCCCCAGAGAGCAGACAACTTTTTCTACCATTTCTATCCCCAGAACAGATGACTCATCCCACTTCTCAAGAGTTTACAGTGCGAGTTGCTCTTATTTCTTTCCCCATGTTCCTGAAATAAAAAAAAACAAGAGAAAGGCCCAATTTCTTTGCTTACTTGGAAAAAAGCTACTTCCACAAAAGAGTTTCACTGAAGATGCCCACTGTTCCTCCATCCTAATCCTGTAGTTTCCACTACAGTCTCAGTCACTGTGTCTGGAGAGTGTGAAAATAACATCGATAGTGTAAAAAATAAATAAATGCGTGTTTGAAAACACTGTTCATTTAGTGTGGGACTCTGAGGACACTCTTGAGCACTTGAACTGCTGGTAAAGCTACCCCTTTACAGTACACGCTTACCTCACCACCATACCTCTAAATTCTGAGGGCCAGAGACGGGTAAGAGTTGCAGTCCTGAATTTTCGCATCAGGGCAGTATAGGCGGAAGTACAAGTGAATAGCAAAACAACACAGGAATGCAAGGGAGGAAAGACTCTTTGCAACATATTTCTGTCTTTCCTGCAGGCATCTCTTTCCTTAAGAGCATGATTTCTTTTCCTCCTTAACAGACCATGAGAGACAGCTCTGAATAGGGACACCCGATATCTGAGCTGCCCCCTTTGAGCTGCTGCATCTTTACTTCTCCCAGAACCTCAACAGCTTTGCAACACCTTCTGTCTTTCTATTCCTTGCCAGACTTACCCTTGCTAGTCCTTTATCCCAGCAGACTATCTGTGCAGACTAGCAAGTGCATTTCTGCATCCCACACATAAGCTCACCTAAGCAGTCCCTGGTAACTGCATTACACTAAATGATCCATTCTACTGAGGTCTATAAAAGGCAGCATGGGACAGAGGGTGACAACATAAGAAGGACATGGAGCACTGAGATCAGAAGAGGGACATAAAGAGGGTCAGAAGGCTGGAGCATCTCTCCTGTGAAGACAGGTTGAGGGAGTTGCGGATGTTCAGCTGGAGGTTTCTCTGGGTAGACAGTATAGCAGTCTTCTGGTACCTAAAGGAGGCCTACAAGAAATTCAGAGGGGGACTTCTGACAAAGGCATTTTGTGACAGGACAAGGTAGAATGGATTTAAGTTGAAATAGGGTTGATTTAGATCAGATATAACAAAGACGCTCTTCACTGTGAGGGTGGTGAGGCACTGGAAAAGGTTGCCCAGAGAAGCTGCCAATGCTCTGTCCCTGGCAGTGTTCAAGGTCAGGTTAGAAGGGCATTGAGCAACCTGGTCTAGTGGAAGGTGTCCCTGCCCATGGCAGGGGACTTGGAATGAGATGGTCTTTAAGGTACTTTCCAACCCAAACTATTCTATGATTCTTTGATCGTATAAAAATACAGTCTTGGAAATGGAAGCAGTAGGTCATGCGGGCTTACTGAGGTGACTCCTCTAAAACAGATGAGAAACGCTTGGAAATGTAGTTCAGCCCTCTCACATTTCTATGTGAGAAAGCCTGGGGATGAGCATTCAAATCTTGCAAAGAGGTGCCTTTGGGTTCAAGTGAAAATATGAGGCGTGAAGATGGGTCGAGAAGAAGCTGCTGCCTGGGGGAAAATAGTCACAGGATGGGCAAGATTATGTCAGGTTCTGTCATTTTCTTCAGGAATAATCTTATTCTGTGAAAGATGTGAAGTTTATAGCAAAATCAGGTTGGGCGAGTAAGTTCAAGCTTGTGAAAAGATGTCTTCTTCAGTGAAGCGGCAAAAAAAAAGGAAAGTTAACTTAGGCATGAAGAGAATGAAAACAAGACCCAGAGATTGCTTTCCCTGGCGAATAAGAAGAGAAGACAAACAGTTTTGCAGGAAAATGTTTGGCAGTTCTATGTCAGTATTTTAAATACTACAGATTATATAATCATTTATTATGTAAATAGCTATTTAAACTAAATGATAAATCATTGTCATTTATTGTGAACACTGTATGTGCAACCATAAATGCACTGCCAATTTGACTCTGATAGAATAATCAAGGCCTGAATTAATAAATGATGGTAAGCAATACAGTTGACTGATATGTCTTCTATTTTGGAGGCTGGCGTTAGCCAATTTGGCCTTAAGTGAAAGAGCGATCATTTCCAATCTACATATCCATTCTGTTTTTTTATCAGATTGTCTACTTTTGTTTGCAGATCTGCATGAATTCCTGATGACAGCTGACTCACACATATTGTAGACCAAGAAATATCAAGGAAAATTATGCTTGTCAGCAAAGTAACTAAACCATACAACCATTTAAATATTGACACTTGACTTTTGTCATATGAGCAGCAGCATATTTTTTCATGGGTCTTTTTCTTTTAACAGTGATTCTAGAATGCTTAAGATCTAGTTGGTGATCAGTATTTTGTCTACCATGGAGTTGTATTCAAAATTCTGGATGTCAAAAGTGGCATGAAGGAGACACAGACATTTTTTGCCCACCTTGTTAAAAGTGAATTAGAACCAAGAAGTCCCCTGCTGCATGCTCAACAGTGATACTGTTGGGCTTCTGCAAGCTCTGTTAAAGGCTACAGTCTTCTGCTGTGGGCAGAAGGAGGGGCACAAGTTGGGATGCTGTGGGCATTTGCTGAAGGCCAAAGGGAGCTGGAGGTACCCCTGCAGCAGCGCATTCTGGCAGCAACAAAGAAGATTCCTTATTACATAGAGGGGTGAACCCCCTGATTTCTACTGTGCCAGCTTACAGAACTGTCCAGTGTGACAAAGCTGCTCCAACTTTCCTTTGTTTGCCTGTCACTTCTGCTGAGTGCCCTGTGATGTCCTCTCCAGAAGCACAGCACCAGTGCATGGCCCAGGTTTTTCAAAGCTTGATTGTGCAATAGGTGCAGCAACACCCAGGCTGTGAGGAACTGAGGGAGCCCACAGCTGCTCATACCAGCAACCAAATGAGTGGGGTTCTCTAACAAATGATCCAGTATCGCTTCAGAGATGGAAAAGATATGCAGAGAGAATAAGGTATAACAAAAATCCTACTGCCTCCTAGTTCAATAGCACTTGCTATTTAGATACAGTTAATCTATGTAGGGACACATTTCCGAAGCACTAAAAAGAACAAAGAGACAGTCAGTTTCCTCCTCTTTATAAGGAAGAGAAGATACATTATGACTTGTGTATCATTTCTAAAAGGGAAAATGTGCTTAGACACCTGTTAGTAGCATTATGATTTTATAGACTGTATTTATTTTTTAACCTTGTTATTGACATTATTACACAGAAATTATTAAAGACAGTTTTATATAGAATGGGAAGCTTCATGCTTAGTTTTCTGAAAAGGTTTTCTGAACTCTACAGTTCATAAGCAGGAAAAGTGGACATGAAGATTTGAACTGAGGAGCCAAGCCTCTGAATATGCCTAAGAAACTCTTTCTCATTTGGAGCCATCATATGAAAATCATTTTAACTAAACTGCTTTTTTATGGGAGTTAGATTCAGTGACATGGAAAAGTAGTTAATTTATTTTAGTTTTATCAAATTAACCATTTTGTTGTTATAATGTTTCCTTCTGACATTTCAAAGAAAATGAACTTTTCTTCAATTTTAATGTAAAGACTTTCAATAAAACTAATTCCCAAATCCAAAATTATGTTTGTTATTTGTCAAAAAGTCAACTCTTCCTTGGTTTGGGGTTGATTAGATTTTAAATATTGCAGCCAACCAACCAGCCAACCCAGCTAAAGAAACCATTAATTTCGTATGCTTAACTCGGAAGAGTAGCAGGAAAACTATTTGCATGTAGCTCAGTGGTAAAGAATAAATGCTAATGAATGGAGAAGAGTTTACTCTCCTCTCGCATGCTTCACATGTGGTTGTTGACTTTTCTCTTTCCTGTTACACCTCTGGCATATCTCACCATTGCAGAAATTATATAGTATCACATTCCATTAAAACTGTACATTAGTTGCACATCCCAGGAATCCTCTTCCAAAATTACCCCTTTTTTTTTTTTCCCTTGTAATATATCACTGTTCATTTGTAACTGTGTAACCACAACACCACATCATTGTCAGATTAAGTTAGTCTTGAATCTAAATCCTTCAATAGGTGTTAGGATAATTCTCTCAAAAGATATACGAGTTGAAGAGCTGCTAATAAAGTGAAAGATTAATTCCTATTCTGATCCAGGGCTACTGTTCTTTCATTTCCTAAGAGGCCTCATGAGTAACCCTTCTGATTAAACAGATCATAATTAGAACTTTATTGACAGTAGCTTAAATTAATATAAACCAGTAAAAACAAAGAAAACAGTACGCAAACATTTTCCTAACTGCTATAGATTCTAGGCTACTGTATCTTCAAGTTAGAAAATTCTTTCCAAGTATACTGTTGACTTTCAAAACACTAAAAATAGCATGTATTGTATGCTCTGATATTTTTTATTGTTCTCAGTCTGTAAAGAGTTTTATATAGAAGGATTTTGTTTAAGTTTAAATATGTCAGGCAATTTCAAAATATATGTTGGGGATATCAAGCTTTTCTGGTTATCATTAATGCTGACCCACACAGATTTTATCACGTTAAGAGAGATACTTTGGGCTATCTTGTGCTTTTGGCCTCCTACAAAAAGCAGAGTAAAAGTCAACACCCTTGAAGAAGATCACTGGTGCGTCTCAAGAGGTGATATTTTTCATCTTATTCCTTGCTTATGCTTGGAGATACAAAATCACAGTTTCTGTTTGTAACGCAGCACCATTTCACCCAATGCTTGCTGAGTAGCAAGCAGGCTACTACCTGCTCTGAGGTGCAAAGCTGCCACCCCTGCACAGACTTTTGAGTCTCTGTTATCATGTACCCTGAGCACACCACGAACAGAAACAACACAAAGAATAGATTAGAAATCATAATTGCTAATACATGATTGAATTTGCCAGGGTTAGGCTCATCTGTAAATGCTACTTTTTCTGAGAAGACATGTATAATGTATATAGCACATAGTCAAATAAAAGACAAGGTTTTAGTCATTGCATCTGATATCTTTGTTGCAAGTGCTTTTTTTTTCTGTGAAAACTATAGCACGTTCATCTTCACATGGTTTAAAAAGGTATGATAAGGGATGCATATAAAAAAATTTGTTTTCTCCTTCTCTTGCCTCTAATGTCAATATACTGTGTGAGGGAGGAAGCTGGGAGGAAATTGAATTTTTCCTCTGAAAGATCATAAATCTAGATCTGTTACTCATTAATGAACTCCATAGATCTTAATAGATTTGCTGCATAGAAAAAGATACAGTAAAAATTCAGGAAGGCATGCAGACAGCCCACAATCACAGGTATGATCAGTGAACTCTCTCCTTTAGCTTTTTAAGATGTCTGATAGCCATATTGAAAAAGTAGAAAATGGATGGAATCAAGCCTACTTTGTCTACGTTCATCAAATTAGTGGCAAAACCGGAAATATTTTTCATTTAGGATATTTCCTCAGAGGAATAAACCCCCTCTCCCTGTTAGGATTGGTTTGGTGATGAAGTTTGCCACCTCACTGCTGTATCAGCTGCGGATTTGTGAGAGCTGGCTCATAGCCCATGGTCCTTTTTGTGAAAGCCACTGAAAGATATCATCATAAAGACAAAGCAGTTTTGTACAGACTCACAAATCTCAACAAAAAGAAACCAATCCAGAGTTTCAGGCTATAAGTAGCTATTTAAATAAGCTCCACAATTGTAAAATCTCAGGATGTCCTATCACTGGGAATTATAGCCTTGGTGCCTGTGAGAATCACAGAATTGTTTAGGTTGAAAAAGACCTTCAAGATCATTGAGACCATCTGCAATCCTTTTGGAGTTTCTAAAATGCCATAGGATAATCTTGCTTTGGATGTAGTCGGAGAAACTGCATTTTTTTGTATTTTGTTAGGAGGTACTGAAATAATTTGAACAGAAACAAACAGGAGGAGATGAACTGCAGAATGATGCAAGATAACACCAGGGTCCTTTTTTTTAATTTACCATGTGAATCTAACAGAGCTGATACTGGTAAGGCGATGGAAAACCAGATTTTTCCCACATCTCATCCAACAGGCATAGGCTGGAACAACTGAAATTTCTAACCCAAACATGGTCTATTCTTGAAGGCAGCCCACTTAATTAGTTTTCACATCAGTGCATTTCAGCAATGACAGTAAGAACACTGATGTATCTCACTTGGGTTTATGCTCAACAGCAGAGGAGGCAGAGTTATGGAAAAAAACTGTATCTCATATATTTGATGATACCCAAATTTCTGCTAGCACTGGATGATGGAGGCATGTATGAAACAGCACACTGCAATATGTATGATCTCTGCTTCAGGTAAATAGGTGTTGCCTAGCCTCCAGTGGTCAACAGCTGCAGGGTGAGTAGAAGGGCACAAGTAGAATCCACCTAATGCCTCAACAAACCCTGTGCTTTATTTTAATCAGAGACTTAATGCTAAGTCAGACATAGATTATTTCAGTGCCTAAAGCACACCTTTTTTTTTTTTTTTTTAAGAAGAGAGACATATAGAAAAGATGAAATAATCAAGTACTGTGAAGGGTCTTGCATCCTAGTCAGCTAGGGGCTCCCAGCTCTCTCCTGCTGTGCAGCAAAGGGCTTAATTGTTCTAGTGCTCCCGAATGAGAAGGCTGCCTTGGAATGTCAAGATCTTGTGATTTCCTTTTCTCTTGTCCACACTTAGAACATATCATATTCACCAAATAGATAAATTAAGTTGGAGCTGTAGCACCAAATGTATGATACAAGAGCCATGCCTGGTTTATATGAACAAGTGGATCTAATTTCTTAGTAGACAGGACATACAGGTGTTACAAAACCAGTGGACATCTTGAACATATGGTATGTCTCACGTTTTCTTTTCCTCTGCAGTGCAGATGTAGCCTTCGATTTCTGCTTCTAGCTTAGCCATGATCATATTGGTTTCATCCTCTCATTCCCATTTCCCATGATCCTGCTTTCTCTCTGTTTCCACCATCAGTCTGCAGACAGAAACCAGAGCTGAAGTATTGTTGTAGTGTCGATTTACACTTTTAGTCTTTGCTCCTGCTTCTTCATTCCTCAACTTCCAGAACTTTGCACTGTTTTACAATTTCTAATTCATCTTGATTTTTCTTTTCTTCAGTTGACATTTACACGTCTTGACCTCTAATTCCCAGTCATTTGCCAGCAACCTTTTTTATTCTCCGAAGGCTCTTTTCTCAGATCTGACTTCGGTTTAGGGGAGATGGGGATGAAGGGGACAGGAATGAAGGCAAAGAGGACAATCTCAGGCTTTACCTAAAGGTTTTAAGGTTTTGCTTCACATATGGGTTAATTTTGTACTGATCAATGTAGATAGTTGACTAAAATGGATTAAAATAGAAAACAAACAAAATAAAAAAAAATGAATACCAGAATGTGTGATTATTGATTGCTCAGTTCTGATTTATCCATGATTATAATAGTACCTCAACTTATAAGGTGCCATTAGATGCTATCAGTCACAATTTTTAGATTGAGCACATCTTGCATTTAGTGGTCTTACATATATTCCTTATCAAAATTATTTCTTAAATAATACCTTTTTTTCTTTGGGGTGTTTTTACAGTCTTTCCAGAGCTGCTTTTATTTTAAATAAAAATAATAATTTAAAAAATAAAACTTTCATTGTTATACAGTTAGGCTATTTAGACACAAAATTCCTTGCAAGGATTGCATTCAGGCAATTAAACGCTACTTTCTGTTGGAATTTTCTATTAAATTTTAGTTGCTGCAACTGACCTTTTTAGCAGGCTGTTTTACTCATATCTCAAATATGGTTAGGACTGTTATATTAAAATAGTCCCATTGCAAAATGGGATGGCATAATTGATGATATATGAAAAACAACCTTGTCATTTTGACAGAAATACCCAAGTGTCTAAAATACTGGCTGAATAAAACCAGATACCTGTATGAATTTGTGTAGCTTCTGTATGTGGACTAGTGTTTCATGAAAACTCCTATCCTAAATTCCAGTCAGTTAAGCAGAATTTATTTTTCCATAGATGAAAATCAAGTGATGCCTGATGAAATTCGTAATCAATCTGGGAGTATTTTATTCATGCTGAATAATCAAAGGCATAATGTCCTAAGGCATGCATGTGTGAGTGTGAGTAAAACTTTATTGCTCAGAGGCCTTAGCTCCTCATAAATGCTAAGATCTAGTTTGCTGCATTATGACTGTGTTGCACACAGGTTTCTAGTATATTTCATTTTCAAAGACTCCACATCGCTTGTTCTCTTTCCTTTGGATAGAATTCATTCTAGTAAATTTGATCAACAGGCTTCACCCTACCTCTTTTCTCAAGAGCTTTTATTTTGTCATCTGAGTATCATAAGATGAATAATTGTCTTTCACTACAGTAGTGGGTAATGTGCTGGAGAGTTTTCAAGCAGCTCAGAAAAAAAACCTCTGACTCCACTCCCTTTTAGGAGAAGAAAATCAGAGGAAACCTTGGCAAAGATTACTGTAGAAAGTGTGCAAATTTTTCAGTTAGGGAAACTGTAACACAGAAAAGATTGAGTGATTGCACAACTAGAAGGAGGTAAATATAGGAGAAAATGGAAATCCTGCAATTGTTAATCAAAGTCTAATTTGTTACTGATTCCACTTCTTTCTGTAGTTCTTTTTCTCTTAAAACTGACAAAATAAGGGTTAAAAATTAACTTTCCATTAACATGAATGAGAGATGATCATTTGCCATCTCATAGTGTTTTTGTTCTATTTGAGGATTAAGATATCACAAGAAAATTCATTTTTCTTTGCTGTAAAGCTATATAGCACACAATGCAGTTCACTACAGAGCAACATCGCATCTAATCCAGAACATAAATGTTAAAAAATATTTGTATAGTTTTTTAACCCCATTTTCTAATTAACTCTTCTTACTTAAGTTTTCTTAAACCATTTCATCTTCACCTACTCCTTTTACCAACATTATTGATAAACTTGATTTGTGGGGTTTTACAGCTCTTTAATGAGCTACGTGGAGAAACTGAAAAATTGGGAAATGAATCTCAGGATTCTCACTATTTTAGATTGTTGAGGACTAAGATTTATATTCTGAATGATTTTCAGAAATAATGGATCCACAAGTCAATAATGAGGATGATAAAATATGGTTTCAAAACAGCAGAATAGTAAGAAGCCTGTGTTAGGGAGCAATCTGAATCCAAGCATCCGACTGCTCGACTGAAAAAAGAGAGATTCAATACAACTAAGTGACCCAAAGCTTTTACATTTGTTACTCTTTCGATTACCATAGAATTCATTAGCAGTGACTACCTAGATTATTAGTTTGCTTTTCTCATCTGGAAACAATCAAACACATGAACTTGATTGCAGGTTATGAAATTTTATTTGTGCTGGTAAATGAAAGAAATGTTAAGTTTTGTGTTTGCAAAGTGCATAGTCCTTCAGTAAAAGTTTTCTAAGCTTTGCAAGCAAAATTCCTGCATAATTCCTGCAAAATTAAACTCCAGTAAAATGCATTGCAGGATAAATGCCTGAGTGACATCTGGTTAAATTAGAAAACTATTAACTAAGTTCTGAACATACTTCTGGATCAGGCAGAAATCAGAATGATGATAGCTTGCTGCTCAGTCACACATTTCATATCCACCTGTCAGATGTAAAGAGTTTGATCTCAGGATTCTGTGAGCAGCACCTATCTCTCTGTACATATATTCTATCTAGGCTAGCCTGGCAGGAAAGTCGTGCTTCTCATTCCCTTCCAGCCCTCTTATTTTGGGGTATGGAGAAGAGAAGGATCGGAGGATACTTTATAACAGGCTCCCAATACCTATAGGAGCCTACAAGAAATCTGAAAGATTTCTTACAAAAGAGGGGTGATTTACATTAGATATTAGGGAAAAAAATTTTCACTGTGAGGGTGGTGAGACAGTGGTACAGGTTGCCCAGGGAAGTTGTAGATGCCCCATCCTTGGCATCATTCAAGGCCAGGTTGGACAGGGCTTGGAGCAACCTGGTCTGCTGGGAGGTGTTCCTGCCTGTGGGGGGGGGGGCTTAGAACTAGACGATCTTTAGGGTCCCTTCCAACCCAAATTTTTCTATTATTCTATAGGGTCAAATATTCACATATTGTTTTGGCTAGAAGTCTCTCCAACTTCAGTGCAGAAGGAGAGATGAAGGGAAAATGGGCAGTATGCAGTCCCAGACTCCCATGAACTTATTTATGCATGATGGCACATAGGCAGCGCCCAGAAGTAACTGCTGTCCTCCCATACCCTGATAGCTGATTTCAGCACTTTATATTTTTTGCAGTTTGAACACACATTCTAAAAGTCACGATAAAAGTACTACTTGTTCTCTTTATGATGATATTCAAGTAAATTCAACACTTTAAAACGCAAGCATGCATTTTCTTTCACTGAACTTTAAAATACAGGGTACTCTCTTTGACTTCAGTTATAGATCTTCAGCTAATTTTTCTTACTCCTTTAAAACTGCAGCTTCTTTTTGTCTTTGTCAGTGTATAAACAGATACTATACCCATCAGTAAATTATGCAGTCTTCAGAGTAAAACTCATAAACTTTGACTGCAATGGCACAGACCTCACTCACATACTGAGGAAAAAAAGCAATCTGGATAAGCCAGGAAAATGAAGGCCTGAAAAGAACGTTGAAAAATAGTCACTTGTTAGTCTCCTTGCTAGTGATCCCATCTTATTCACCGATTTTTTTTCCCTTCTGTATCTCATTTTTACTGGTCTCTTTCAGCAAGGTCTGATATCTCTCCTCATTCTAAAGCTTTCTTTTACAATACTATTTAATTCTGTGGTTACAGACCCCCACAGGTATATCTCTGCATTTTAAGATTTATGTTTAATTGTCAAATAACTTAAATTCATTTTCACAGGTCATGTTGCCACTGAATCAAACTTCAGCTGCATTAAATTCTGAGTGTACACTGTACAACGTACACTGGTGGGGATTAATTTACTTTTTTGTTTTAGAAACCATGCATTTTACTCCTCTGAACATACAAACAGCAAAAGAGAAAAAATAAAAATTGTAAGTTTTAAAAAAAAATGCTATCAGAGAGCTGAATGATTGCGCTTTGCTGAATGATTGCTAGAGTCCTGGAGTCTATAGAAGAGAGCATTTCCCCAGATGGCCATCAGTAAAGAGTACAGATAACTCTTGTGGTGATAACAACCACCATGGAGCCCTCATGCACGGGCCACACTGCTCTTCATCAAATTAAACAATGTTAGCTGCACTGTTGTGTGTGGGATACCAAGTCATAAGAACTCGAGTGACAAAACTTAATGTCTTTTTCAGGTTCACCCAACAGTTATGGGCTTACTTGAGATCACATTCAGCATAGGCCCTCCATGAGGTGTGTGCCTAAATGTCTTGCTGACTGTTCAAGAACACAAGCCTCTCTATACATTTCAGTACTTTATTGGAAAGTGATTTTAGGGCACTTCCTGCAGACCTGTGCAGGTGCTACAACAGAAATCTACAAAGGCATATTATGAGATTAATTTGCCATAGGCATTATGTCGAGTTTGACGGTTAAAATAATTATTAAGATATTGGATAGTGAAGAAAGTGATTGATTCCCAGAGGGTATGCACTATTTTTTTCCTTTTAAGATTCCCTGTGGGAAGACTTTCACATAATGTTTTTATTTTTTAAAGCAAACACAAAAATATCAAATAATTTAGTAATGCTATCTTTCTTTCTCCTGTATTTTTTTTAACTTTCCCTTTCTCCCATTCTACTGTTTGCTACTGTGCACTATAGCACTGTAGTGGTACTTTTTACTTCCTCTTTTACTTTTCTTTACCTATTTCAACTAATTCTTCAACTGTAAAAAAGTTGCAGAATGCTACAGAGAATGGAACAGTGGAAGAGAAAGCAGTTTTTCACCACTTAGATTCAGCACATGTTGATACAACTCATTTATTGTACAGTTTTTTCTTCCTCCCCTGTCATACACTAATATATGTGCAAAATGCTTAAGAAAGAATTTTAAACAATGCTTATAGGGAATTGAATATTTCATATCTCAGGCTGTGATAACGTGACTTTTAAAGCTAGAGACTTTTACTCAGGCCTGGCATCTGATTTACAGGCATGTATACTGCACAAGTACTGCATTAATTACAACCACTCATATATATGAAAACACATATTCTTCATACTGTGAGGAAGTTCAAGTTTAGATCAGCTAAAAGGTGATGTGATAGCTCTCTTTGTTGGGTAATAACAGCACAGACAGTTCTTCCTATTGTGTCTAGTGGTAACTTAATTTCATGGTCTACTGTGTAACTAGACTCTATGGACTACTAGAAAGCATGTGAAAGATTAAATTATTGATGTCAGCATGTTCTTCATACAGACATTTAGAGAGAAGGAATTACCTGCGAAAACAATCATTCCCTCCTATTACCATGAAGGCAAATTTATTCTCTAAGGCACTACTTTGGAGACACAATCCTGAACTTAAGTGGGAACCATGTACCCTAGTTTTTTCACTTGCTTTCAAGAAGGCATGGCTCTCACTTACCTTTGCCAGGGATCCTCTGATCTACAAATGGAATCTATTAATCACAGAATGGTTGAGGTTAAAGGAGGTTATCTGGTCCCAAGCAGGATCACCTAAAGCAGGCTGGTCAGGACCATGTGCAAATGGAGTATCTCCAAGGACAGAGACTCCACAGTCTATATGGGTAATATGTGCCAGTGCTCTGTCACCCTCACATTCAAAAAGTGTTTCCTGATGTTCTGACAAAACCTCCTATGTTTCAATCTGTGCCCATTGTTTTTTGACTTGTCACTGAGCATCACTGGAAAGAGTCTGGCTTCATCCTTTTGGAACCTTCTCATTATATACATTGATGAGATCCCTTCTGAGCCTTCTCTTCTCCAGGCTGCACAGTCCCAGCTCTCTCAGCTTTTCTTCATAGCAGAGATGTTCTAGTATCCTTGCCAACTTGGTAGCCCTTCACTGAAATTTTTTGAATACATCTATGTCTTATTTGTATTGGAGAGACCAGAACCGGACATAGTTCTCCAGATGTGTCTTCCATAGTGCCAAGTACACAGTGCCAAGTAGAGGGGAAAGGTTACCTTCCCAACGTTGTGACAACACTCCTTTTAATGCAGCCCAGGATATCATTAGCTTTTTCTATGCTAGGGCACATTCTGAGGCAAAAAAGGCATTCAGTACTTAAGCCTTTTCCATGTGCCATGTAACCAGGTCCCTCATCTTGTGAAGCAATGAGCCCGATTTTTCCCTAGTCTTCATTTTGTCACCTATGTACGTGTACAAGCCCTGTGTGAGACATGAGCTAAAACGCACTAGATTCCTACTGCAGTATTTTGGGCCTTACTGCAACATACTGCTTCCAAATTCACGACTCTCAACCCTGCCCAACACTGATTTACCCCATTGTAAAAGCAAACCTAAGTTATAGTGCCTGTTATACTGCATGCTGCCAATAGGGGATGTTATAAAGCCCAGGGCAAGATTCATCCTCTTCTGTGCCTCTTACTGTATAAACATGGAGACTGAGAAAATCTGCATCTCTACTCACATAACAATTCCTTTAAGTTTTTCTTTACAGCTTATAGAGAGAAGTCCTAACTCAAAAGAACTGCCAGTGGAAAAAAAAAAAAAGATATGTATCTTGCTAAAACACTTTAATTCAGCTGAAACCTGCTGGCTTTTTAATGCAGTCCTGCCTAGGACTCTTATTTTGCTAGGTCATGATCAACTTAGTTAAGGAAGTCCTTGCTGAACGGAGGTGAACGTGTTGCCATTAACTACCTTTTAGAAGGATGGCTCCAGCTAAAGTGTGTCCTTGACTTCTTCCTTCCAAGTCCAGAAGAAGAATTTCTGCTATCCATGTTGCAAGTTTTTAGCAACGTTTGACGTAGTGGAAGTGTGTGAAATGAGGTGCATCTTGGTTAAGTAAGAAGTTGGTTTCAGTAACTGGAATAAATGTTTGCTTAGGAAAAAAAAAAAAAAACAACAAAAAAGAATATTTATTTGCTGGCAGGTATTTTTGGTGTTTGCTAAGAAGGTAGGGAACTTTCTGTCTCATTAACTTTGTGCGTAAGAAGATCATGAATACAATTGCATAAGATGTGCTTTTCTTACTAACTGAAATGTTAAGTTCTAAGTGGTATAGATGTCTATCTGAAGTATGAGTCAAAAGATAAACTTAAGCTTTATCTACCAGCACACCCCCACCTTTCAGTCTTGCTGGTGAAGATTGTGGGCTGCTGACCTGCCTGTTTTTCATAGCCGTGTTTCTGAAATCTGGGGTCCATAGGTCTTTTCCTCTAGGTAGAACTCAGCTGCATCTGTATTTGTCAGAATTAGAGACTTGAATACGCAGCAGCTCTGGGGGCCCACATCCTATAATCCTTGAACTGCAAAATCAAAAATAAATTACCTAGCAATGGGCCATGACAGAGAAACTGGACCAACAGCAGACAAGCTGGATTCCACCCACTGTCATTTCTCATTGTGGCCACTGCCATCATCAGAAGATCGGAAAAAAAAAAGACTGCTGGGTGTAAAAGAAAACTTTTCTTGTACTGAACAAGAAGCAAAGAACAATAAAATGACCCATTTAGTCCTATGCATGAGCGATAATGTTGGACTATGAGGTGGGAAAAATCCTGCACATAAAAAAGATGAAAGTGTATCATCAGAGAACTGAGAGCCAAAACCCACTAGATGGTTTTAGTGAGACTTTATAGACACTAACTCTCATAATACTATGGTATCAGTTGATTATATCAATAACAATGAATTCTAAGATTAAAGTACAGAACAATATAATGTCCCATCCAGTCATTATGGAAATGCATATGCAATGAAATTAACATGCTTTAATCATCCAAGTGCTATATGGTGACTTTTCAATTTTTCTATTTTCTGTATTTTCTGTTTTCGCTTTCTTTTTTTTTTTTTTTTTTCCCCCTGAAGTGTCTGTCAGACTCTGAAGGAAGGTTAAGGAAGCTTCAGCACCCATGTGCTAGCTTCGGCATCTGTTCCCTGTCCTTGTCATGGTTTTTGCGGAGCCTAAATCTGATGAGGCAAATATCTGGCACAGGTAAACTTTTACCTTTTCAACCTATCATAATTTCCTTAAAAAAAAACAATCCTATTCTTTATCTTTTCTCTGAAGAGAACCATTACTCTGAAGTAATGGTTCACATCCCAACTAGAGACATTGAGCTAACTGTAGTCTAAATATATGTTATTATTTTTACTTTTTAACTCCCTGAATTACAGGAGTTTATTTCTACTCCAGGGAACACTATGTAGTCTGTTGTTTTGTGGATTTTCATATGCCATCCTAAAAAAACCATTGTCATGTCCTTAAATTACTGTGTGAACATACTATGGTATTTCCCATAAGTGGAGGATTTGTTCCAGTGTCTTTGTGGAAAGTTTCTCTGTTGCTACTAACAGCAATAAATGGGCTGTTTTTTCACTTCAGAACTGTCTGCTTCACAACTGTGTGATAAACATTTCCTTGCACCAAAGGAAGCAGGCTGCTGAGTTGTCTAGTACCTAATGATGATACTTGCTGTAAGAGCATGTTTTAATTATCTCGTATACTGCATTTCTAACAATAGTAATGATTTAAAACTTGTTCTGAGTATATAGTACAGCATGTTACAAAATTACTGATTTGAAAACATAAAGATCAGTTTTATAATATGGTAAATCTAACACTATACTTTTTTCCAGCCAAATCTCACTTATTTATGAAGAAAACCTAAGGGATAAGTGATGTCAAATATTATCAAATAATGACAGAAAAATGCAGGTGGCAGAATCAGTCACAATGCCTGTCCTGCTACTTTAGTTGGTCAGAAATACCCTGGCAAAAAGCTCTTAATTTAAAAATTCAGACAGCAAATACAGTAACTTTCTGTAAGCATGCACGTGTGTTATGTACATATGTACCTGCACATACATGCCAAAGAAGTGTCCAAAGAGGGACAACAGGCGTCGTGAAGGGTCTAGAGCCTAAGTCTGATGGAGCAGCTGAGGGAACTGGGGCTGCTTAGTCTGGAGAAAAAGGAGGCTTAGGGGAGACCTTATCACTTTGTACAACTACCTGAAAAGAGGTTATAGTGAGGTAGGTGTTAGTCTCTTCTCAAGTAACAGGTGATAGAACAAGAGGTGAGTAGCTCTAAAGAGGACACCTTCAACACCAGAGTGAGATGAATAAAAAGATGCACAATACAATTGCTCGCCATTCACCAATTGATACCCAGTCTGACCTGAGCAGCAATCTTGTCCTTCTGAGTAACTCCCCTCTGTTTATATACTAGGCATGACTTGCTGTGGTATGGAACACACCTCCAGCTAGCTTTGGTCTGGTGTCCTGTCTCTGATTCCTACCGGCTTCCCATGCCTCTCCTCACTGGCAGAGCATGAGACTGAAAAGTCCTTGATAGGAGTAAACTTTACTTAGCAACAACTAAAAACATCAGTGTGCTATCAGTGTTCTTATCAGTCTAAAGTCGAAAACACAGCAATGCACCAGACGCAGGGTCTGTGAGAATGAAGACATTAGACCCACTGTAGGAGAGGATCTGGTTTAAGGTCATCTTAAAAACCTGGAAGTTCAAGTCCATGGGACCTGATGAAATCAATTCACGACGAAGGAGCTGGCGAATGAAATTACTAAGTCACAGCTCACCATATTTGAAAAGTCATGGCAGTCAGGTGAAGTTCCCAATGACTGGAAAAAGGGAAATATAACTCCCACTTTCAAGGAAAATGTTTCCTGGGAAGACCCAGGGAACTACAGAGCAGTCAGCCTCACCTCTGTGCCTGGCAAAATCTTGGAGAGGATTCTCCTCAAAAGCATGCTGAGGCACATGAAAAACAACAAGGCGGTTAGTGACAGCCAGCATGGCTTCACTAAGGGAAAATCCTGCCTCATCAATTTGGTGGCCTTCTACGATGGGGCTACGGAACTGATGGACAGGGGTAGAGCAGCTGATGTCATCTACCTGGACTTGTGCAAAGCATTTGACACTATTCTGCATTATATCTTTGCCTCTAAGTTGGAGAGACATCAATTTGATGGCCGGACCACTCAGTGGATAAAGAACTGGATGGATGGCTGCACTCAAAGAGTTGTGGTCAATGGCTCAGTGTCCAACTGGTGACTACTAATGAGTGGTTGTCGTGGTTTAAGCCATAAATCAGCCATGCAGTTTGTTCACTCACTTCCCCCTTTTTCTTCCCTCTGCTCCTGG
>JAOEHY010030523.1:0-28375 GCA_025447955.1 Psilopsiagon aurifrons | reverse complement strand
GCCGGTTCTGCCGGCAGCGCTCAGGCGTGGGTCCCGGTCTTGGCCCGGTCAGGCGCGGCCCAGCGGAGTGTCGGAGGCCTCTGGGGCCTGGGCGGCCGGGAGTGGAGGCCTTGGCGGGGCCTGGCTGTCAGGGGCGACCGCCGAGGAAGGGGGCGGGTGTGCTGTGCGTGTCCCTCCGTGCTCTCGCTGTGCACGGCGGCTTCTCCCTTCTCCCCAGCTCGCTGCCGGAAGGGAACGAAGAAGTGAGGGGAATGGAGCAGCAGCTTTTTAATTGAGGAAGAGGTGGTGAGGAGAGTATGAGCTGCTGTTCTGTGTCTTCACGGAGAGCGTCTAATCCTGTTGCCACGTGTGTGCCTTTAAACAGGGCATCTTCACGTGGAGCATAAGCCTTCCCCTGAGTATTTCAGCATCACAGCAGCCCCTCAAGTTATGTGCAGCGGGTTATCCCTCCATTATTTGTGAGGTATTTGGTTGCAGCAGTCAGAAAACCTGAAAATGGTGATCTTGTGCAGATCCCTGTTGGAGGCTGCTGTCATTCTGGAGCAGCCAGGACATCTTAAATAGTCGAGGCTCTTATTTTTTCATACCTGTGTTACCATTCAGTTAAAAATTTGGAGCAAAAATGTTAAAAGCAAGCAATAAATCTACATCTGGATAGGATACTTACAACAATAAGGTAAAGAACAAGCATAGAAATCCCCTTAAGTAGGATTATTTCATTCACTGTATTCATAGATAGTAACACATGCTTCTTTTCCCTTCTCCCCTTTTAATTTAGGCAAAGGAGGTAAAAATAGGCGACGAGGTAAGAATGAGAATGAATCAGAGAAAAGAGAACTGGTGTTCAAGGAGGATGGGCAAGGTGAGTTTTTAACTGTAGTATGACAATGCTGTTGTTTTCCTCAAATACTGTAGGTGATCTACATTGATATACAAAGAAGCCATCTAGATGTCTGAGAAATACAAAGTCATTGTGCTATAAAGAGATGTTCTTACTGGGGTTGTATTTGAATTCTAAATGACATACTTGAGTGTAGGAGGAAGACATTAGGTAAAGGGAAATTTTTAAATAGCTTCACGGCTTAAGAACGATGTTTGTCTTTCCTTGACCTTATTGTGATGCCATGTGTAATACAGTGTGTATGTAAAAATTCCCTAGAAGTCCCTTGAATAGCTCTGTGTGAGGATCAGTAAAGAACTGGCTTAGGTGATGTAGTTCAGTGCTGCCAGCAGTTGTCTGTGAGACACGCAGTCTCACTTTCTGTTTTATACCAACTGGAACCATTTCTTGGATCTTGTGATGAGCTCTCTGAAGCCTGTGACCTGGCAGAACAGTTCATCTCACTGTTCTCCTGCTGTCCGCTGTTATTTGGTCGAATTGGCTCTTGAGCTGGGACATCTAACAATTTTAAACCAGGCGCACTAGGTAAGGTCCCTAGGTGGATGTTGTCAAGTAGATTAAGCCACATGAGTGTTCAGCTGGAGGGTGACGAGTAGGATTCCCTTCTCCACTGCCTTGTGGTGACAGTGAGGTTACCTCCCTTTTGGCTTACCCTGTCTTGTGCGCCATGCTCTTTGTGGTTGATTACGTATATTCAAGGACTTGCCTAGTGACCAATTAATGAGTTGGTTTGTTCAAAATAGAGGAAAAGTACTGATTTAAATCACTGTTGAAGAAGTAACCTCTGAACTTGTTCTTTTTTAAGCACTTTCTGATATTCTGGGACAGTTAAAATCAAAAAAGTAGTCGATTTTGGTGCAGCTGTAAGACATAAAATACTTTTCATCTCCCAAGCAAAGTCTACTTAATGCTACATTACTCTCAGGTATTGATAGTCTCATGTGTGGCTTGTTGGACTATCTAACTTGTGCTAAGGAAAGATTTTATAATACAGAAATACAGCTCCAACTAATTCGGTAATTACTTTTTTCCTGGTGAATATGGACAGTCAGGTAATGTTATAATTCTTACAAGCTTTACTGTTTTTAGTTAAACGATAATACATTACACTGCAACCTTTAATAGTATGTGAAGTGTTTCAGTAGTGATTTCTGGAACTTGGTGAGGGAAGAACATTCAATACAAGGTGAGAGACTGAGGGTGGGTGATGGAGAGAAGTTTCATAGCTCTCAGCTGACACCTGGTCCTTGCCTTTCAGACAGTTTCTGAGAACAGCAGAACACATCCTTCCAAGAGCAGCATTTTTCCTCACAGAGCCTCTGCAGGAGGCATTCAGAGTTATCAGTATACAGGATGTGCCACTTCTCTTCCCTCAGTGGCGCATAAGATTTTGTCACTTAGCACAGGTGCTAAGTGTCATAAAGTTTCAAACTCTGTGTGTGACTTGGCAGTTCCAAAAGCTACCTGTAAGTAAGCATTTCAGAGGGAGCAAGAGCTTGGATATATGGCTAAGAATGAGCGACGTTTGAAAGAGTTAACATAAGCAGTGATAAGAGAACAGTGATACATTCAGCAGCCCCTGTGGCTAATGAAAGCTCCTGTCAGGTGTCCGTGTTTGATAAAATGTTGCAGGAAATTGTGGTTACAGTAGCAAAAGTTATTGGTTGTTTGGTGAAGCTGCTGTGTTTGTTTAGAGGTTTTGCTCTGTGGCCGAGTGGCACTTAGTTCATGGTGGGCTTGGTAGCAGGTGGACTCAACGATCTTAAAGGTCTCTTCCAACCTAAATGATTCTGTAATTCAATGATTCTATATGTTACCATCTCTTTCAGAATATGCACAGGTGATCAAGATGTTAGGCAATGGAAGACTGGAGGCATTATGTTTTGATGGTGTGAAGAGGTTATGTCATATTAGAGGGAAACTAAGAAAAAAGGTAATTCTGAAGAATTGCTATAGAAAACAGTGGTATTATGCATGATACGTAATTACAAAAATTTACACATTACAAAATAGGTCATTGCAAAAGTTAATATTTCTACTGTATTTAATATCCTGAACTTATTTTTTGATAGTAAACTAGCTTGTTCTTGTTTTGATAATACACTTGGTTGTATTGCTGGCACAGAAGCTGGATTTGGCTTTTGAGTGAAACTGGAAGGAGAAGGGTTGCCTTTGGATGTGTATATATTAGGGGAGATTTTTTTTTTTGTCTGCTTATGAAATGCAATTTTTTTACATTCTTGAAAGTCATAAGTATGTGGATAATTAAAAAGATCCCTAATTGTAGGTGTGGAACCCGATGACTGTTCGGAAAATCAGCATGTTTTGTCTGGGACTAGGTCAGTACTTAGCTTACCAGGAGAACTTCTATTAACGTGAAGATTGACACACAGCATAGGAAAATTAAAAGTGTAAGAGGGTTGTCTGAAGCCACCATTTTTGTATGCTGTTTCCCAAAACCACTAAGAATCAGTGTTTGATAGACTTGCTTGGTTTGATCTAGGAAGGAACTGAATAATTATCATCTTCTCACCAGGTGACTTATCTGAGAATAGTTCAATAAGGGTGGTTTGGGAAGGTTTCTTTGCAGCTTCCCACAGGCATCTCAGATACTGTTGTTTCATTGTTGACGCCATCTGTTCCCAAAGTACCTTCCTGCAAAGCTGATGTGCAGCAGTGTGTACCTTCCAGGAGGCCAGGTGTACATGTTTGTATTCTTAACTTTGCCATCTGTGGATGGTGTCACCTCTTGCCCTTGTCAGATGTTACAGCTTTCTGTCCTCTGCTGGTGTATGTAGGGTACAGAGTAGTTCCTCTCAGTCTGCTCCCAATAAAAACAGATGTTCACTGTGTTCATTCTAGATTGTTTCACCTGTTTGGTTTTGGACACCAGTGAATCTTGGTATCAGTGAGCCCTGCTAGCTGCTGTAATGCACTGCGGTAAACCATTGAAGGTAGTAGAGAATGTGCATAGATAAATGCTGCTGAGTGCTGCAGAATTATTTCCTTGCTGCAGAAAGCATCACTTATCTAGTCCTCAAGACTAAAATAAAGGAAGTCCCAACTGAAATATATTTAATCTCAAAAAAAAGCTGATGTGAGACAGAACTCTCTTGTGCATTTAAATTAACATGTCCTGTTTTGCAGGTTTCTGGCTTTGGTTTGACTGATTAGCATAGTCAGTTACTAGAAACAGCTCCATTCGTTTTCCTGTGCTCCTCACTGTGTGTGTCCATCACCACTTTCATGAGGTTTTTATTGCATTTTTTGCCCCTGTGGAGCTCAATTCAAAGCCTGATAGCCTCATGGATTATTTCTGTTCTCTGAGAAGTTAGTACTTAATGACCATGTTGGCTAGAAGCTCATCAAATAAAGTTGATTTACCTCAGCAATAGTTCCATATAATGTGAAGTAATGCATTTATGAGTATTTATGACCTTGGTTTTGCTGTTAAAATATGAAATTGGGTATCTTCATTTTACTGATTGTAAAGTGAAATGTTGGCTGTACTGAATTTTTTCATGTGTCTCAGTAAACTTAAATATGCAGTTTGACTCTTTGTGTTATACAACAGAAGTTGGATTCCTGCAGTATAGCATATGTTTTTTTCTCTTTCAGGTTTGGATAAATACATCTGATATTATATTGGTTGGCTTAAGAGACTACCAGGTAAAAATTTAGTGTAATTTGCCAATGAAGAATGTCTTAAAACCAGGTCTTTTAATGTTAAATAGCAGCAGATATTATGAGGAAATTCCCATCTAACCTTCTTTTAATTTGTATTCAGTTATGCTAAATCATTACTTTCAGTTTCCTCTTATTACAGAAAGATTGTCATGAGTAGATGAGAAATCCTGGTTCAACTTGTTCTTCTAAATTGCACCCTGAGTCTTTGTGAATGAAGATGCTTATTGGCATCACACTGGCATTGTTGACTTCTTCTTGTCAGGTGTAGCTGTTTGATGCTTGGATCCTGTGATATAAGGAAGATTGAGCCTAGCATCAACTTTTTTATTGTGATAATCAGAATTTTTGGTAATCAGAATTTTGGAGCCTTGATGTTTAGGCTTTTACCTTAAGAGGCCAGTTTATCAGTAATCAATTTCTACTTAAATTTCGAAAAACAGAGTGGCATAATTTTGCCTAATATGAAGGTTAATGGAAAACAGTTGTCAGGTTTTTATTAGGTAAATGCTTTTTCATGAACGTTAGTGTTGTGTCGTCAGTTGTTTGAAGATAGATTCAATTTCTGAAACATATTGGAGGCGTAAGCCATTTAGGATGCTGTTATTTACTGTGTACACTAAGCTACTTGAAACTAGGAAGTTTTAACTTTCTGATTGACCACCAAACACCTCACTATGTGAGTTCTGAAGAAAGATTAATTTCAGAGGCATTAAACATCTTCTTAAATCACTTAAAATAGGAGAAAATGAAGTTACCACTTCAAAGAAATTAAGATATTCTACAAATGAGCAATTTCTACTTCACTTTTAAAGAAACTGGAGGGGAAGGAGGAACGAGATAGTCTTATGTAAATAATATAGGTATGATTCATCTGAAAATAGCATAGGTGTTAGTAGTCTGCTGAGGTTAATAGGGAGGGTTTTTTTCCTTCATAGATGGCTAATACATTCTAATAAATTCTAATTTAGGATAACAAGGCTGATGTTATTCTAAAGTACAATGCAGATGAAGCCAGAAGTCTGAAAGCATATGGGGAGCTTCCAGAACATGGTAAGAATCTTTTCTGCTCAAATGGGAAGTTCATATTGGACAAGAATATGCAGTCTGTCTCAACTTGGTGCGAGTGCACTCCTTTAACTTCTCTAAATCCCTTTTTAGCTAAAATCAATGAAACAGACACATTTGGTCCTGGAGATGATGATGAAATCCAGTTTGATGATATTGGAGATGACGATGAAGATATTGATGACGTAAGTAGTAAACATGTATTTTGTGTCATATGCTTGAAACTGCTGCCTTGGCAATGAGCTGTTTTTCCTTGGTTTTGAGCAAATAAAATAGTACATGGATGTTCAGAATAGCTCACCTTCTCAGAGACTGCTTCAGAAAGTGGTGTGGACATATGCATGCCAGCTTTCTGTTATCTCATCTATACTACAGTCATCCTCTAGTTGACCTCTAAGCAAATAGTATGCTTAAGTCTCATACTATTGAAACATACCTGGAGAGAGACTTCTCATTACCTAAAAGACATCAAAGAGAAAATCAAAGTCATTTGATCCCAAAGACCTAGAGTTACGTAGCAGTGTTCATTCAAATGACCATGTTGTGTGTACAGATAGACATGTGCATGTGTCCACACAAAGGGTTGCGGTTACACAAGTCATCAACTACATACATGAATGTGGCTGGGTATGTTCATACATTCAGTTCCTTAAAGGAGCTGAAGTACTGCTCTCTGAAGTGTTAAGCGTAAGCTTATGATGGAAAGAAAAATAGATGATAAAGGAAGGTTTAGCAGACTAGTAGGGTTTCCTTGCATCCCCTGCACAATAGGGGAACCCCTCAGGACCAGAAAGACGTCTCAAGGAGCAGGCACAATAATTGGTGGGTCAGCTCCTGTGCCACATAGGGCAGCTGTGGCCAGCTAAGTCATAAATTGCTGATGCAAGCTATGTTAGACACCAGCTTCTGGAAGAGGTTGCAGGTTATATAGGTGTCCTGGCAAACTGAATGAACACTTAAGGGTTCTACCTTCCTGCTTCCTCTGTACTTTTAACAACCTCAGTAATTAATAGTTACTACAGAAGTCATTGAAGGATTTATGTTCTTCAAAACTGAAGATTTTGTTTCCATTTTTGTTTTCATAAAAATCATAAAAAGCTGCATCTTAGGTAGTTACTGAAGTTTAACCATAATCCTGAATTTACAGATTGTCACCATCGGTTGTGTTTCTGCTTGTCACCAAGACTACACACTCCTACATTGTAATTTTGTTATAATTCAAATCATACAGTAAATTGCAGAGTTAGAATGTGCTAGAAATGTTTTCTAAGATGATGCACTTTATTTTGCAGTTGACACTGTGTAGGGTCAACTGGCTGAGAGGCTGAGTAGTAGCGTACTGAGCCAGTGAGTTAATTTAATTGGATAGTCTGTTCTAAGTATATTACTGTGTTTTAATTCTTCATCTTTTTAGTCCCTTCTGAGTTGGCAATACTACTAATCCTCTTTAAGTGCTAACATTATTTTGACTTTTTGAGGTTATCAGTGTCTTATGCATTAGATCAGATATTTCTACAATATCAAAATCTTGATTAATTTTTCTTCAGCCCTTTGAAAATTTCACTTTGGACCTGTCAGTGGTCGAGCTGACTGGGTATTTAGCTTACTGAAGCTAGAAACACTTCCTAGTACTGCATGCTTTTAATAATGAAGTATTGTAAGATGTCAAAGTGATAAATAGCTGTAGGAATACTGAAGTAATAAAATTTGCAAACTAATGGATCTTTGTGCAGGATAATGTATTTAAGTGAGTTTCTAAGCTTCTGTCAGCCATGCAATATACTATTTGTATCATGCTTTAAGAAAGGAAAAGATATCACAAGATAAAAATGTAAATAACCTTTCTGAGGATCATTCTAGTGTACCTAGAATGAAGTGTAGCTTCCAAGGTGAGAGTTAATGTGAAAGACTTGGTGGAATCTTTCCTGTGTTATGTCAGAAGAATGGTTAAAAAAAACATTCATTCTGACAACAAATTAATTTGACAGTCACTACTTAGGGAGATTACTCTTAAACTCAGGTTTGGTTGCTGTTTTGAGAATCATGAGCTAATTTATGTGCACTCTTGATACATAGTTATGTTGGCAGAATTGCTCAACTCTGTAACTATAGTAACAGTTGTGGTGAGGTCCTAAGAGGAGAGTAATTGTTCACAGGTTGAGAAATTGAGGCAAAAGCAGTACTGTACTGCCTTCACCAAGTCTCCTGTTGAACTGTAAAAATAACTTTAAAGGAAGAGCTACCTGCTGAAAAAATGCATGTGAATTAAATATATGGTGTGGTGTTTTTTGCTTTTCAGATCTAATTTGGAACAGAGGTTTACATTCCGACTTTTTTCCTCCACGGATTGTTCTACATTGATATTTCGATTATGTTTTGGGGTGGAGTTCCTTTCTTTTAAGAAGACTGAAAATTCTCAGTAAAGAGTGTAGTTTGTTACATCAAAAGGGTTTATTTTCAGTGTTTGTTTTAAAGTATTTATATTTCTTTAGAAATGGATAATGCTGGATTATCACAAAGGTTCAATGAAATGCCACAAATATTTTGTCTCTTCACCAATTAGAGCTTTTACCTCTGGATGTAAGTGAGATGCAGTGACATGGGCTGTAAAAGACTGCATTTTTCCCTCTTCCTTTTTCATTACTGCAGTTCCAGTTAAACTTCCAGTATTTTGAAATAAAAATTGTTTACCCTGTAATTATCATGAATTTTGATTAAATGCAAATTCCCAATTCAGATTAGTATCAAATCATACTATGTAGTGTCTGACCTTATACCCCTTGCCTTGATGTTGTCTTTAAGATTTTGATAGTATGAAAGGAAGGCAGAAATGTGCATTTAAATATATAATGCATTATCAAACTGCTTTTCACGTCTAGTAGCATGCTGCTATTTTTATACTGATTTTGATAATTAAAAACACTCATTATTTCAAAGATGTGAATTCGCTACAGTGGAGGGGTAAGGGAGATGTCAAGGTAAAAAGTAAGCAGCATCTCAAATTTGCAGTTGAGAGCCGTCTTGTTACGTGTAGTTGCAAGTCAAGCTGCAGTTGCAGACTGTGAACACTGGGTGGCACCCGACCGAGAAGGGATACGTTGATACAAAACATCAGCAGTTGGGTTTGTACTGGAAAATAATACATAAAAACGTTTTTCCCCAAAGCGAATACGTAACATTCTTGATATGTTAAACATGTAGAATATTTTTACATTATATAAAAGGTTATGCTAAGACTAGAGTTTTATTTTAATCTCAAATTCCATACATTGTGAGGTACAATAGTAAAGCTTATGTGAACTTCAAATTAACAGTATAAATGAGAAATTAGATTTGTGTCAAACATAGGAAAAGAGACTTTTCAACCAGAATAAATCCCTGAAACAAACTAATGGAAACATCCTTCTCCACCTCAGACAGGAGGAGTCAGTTCAGATGCTGAATAAAGACTAACGTCATCATGCAAATATTCTTTTGTGGTAGCCTTAGTTTCTTTGTCTTCAATTACGTATTTAACAACTCTGAAAGCAGGTTAATGGAAAACTTCCTTTTGTGCCATAAAGATCTGATTTTTGACACTTGTATTCGTAAACAGTCTTTTTGGTATGATGTAAAGTGACTACCCCAATAGATAAAACCAAAATGGCTTTAAATACAGAGTGGCCTCATTGCTTTACATGGTTTTTTTAATGGCAAGTTCTATGCTAGAGCTGAACTTCCAGAGCTTTTGTGAAAACGTCCTCTCTTTTACGTTTTTTCTTTCATGATAATGTCTATTTTACTTACACGGATCTGGTATCTTATTTGAGGGATAACATTTTCTTAGTATTAAGTTATTTTGCCAAATGTTTCATGGATTTTAAACATTTGTGGTAAAAGCTTGCTAAATATTGGAAAAAGATACTTCCCAATACAGCATTCTTCACTTATCTTAAAGTATATGAACTTACTGGTTCTGTATGACTTTAAGGTTCAGTTGTGAAGCACTATAGATGCTTCAGTGTTTCAGAATAAGGTTTTCTGCTTTCCTCAACCTAATAAGCAGACTACGAACAGCTCTGAAAGTGGTTAAACGTTCTCAGACCTGATCTTGAGGTCCAACTTATTTCACTGTACTGGAGTTCTTCAGCGTAACAGGGACTTCAACTGTGGGACAAAGATGAAACTGTTCCCAGTAAAATTAGTTGTTTGCCCTCAGGTTCCTTCCAGTCTTCATTAATCTTGGCTCGTGTCTGGCTCAGCCTAAACTCTGCAGGGCTTTTAAGGAAATTTCCTATTTAACTATGAATTTCTTATTAATGCTCTGGCTGAACACTGTCTGGTTTCTACTGACAAGCTAGACCATGTTGCCTTCCTTGAATGCACTTCTCATCTTTTTTCTCTGTCCCCTGCTAAAGCTTCTTCTGTTGCCCAGTCTGAGCAGCTTTATATCGTCCCTTCTTGCTTCTCCTTTCTTTGTGGAGGGGAAAACAACTTGTACAAGTAGCTCTCTTCCAGCCTCTCCACATGATGAACAGTGGAAGAACAGCAGCTGCCAGGTAGATCCTTGCAAGATTGCTGGCTGTGAAGCCATGGAATGTGCTCCATCTGTAACAGTGTTTTCTAGTTAAAATTTTAGTAATTCTCATTTAATTTTGGGAACTGCTGCTGCCTTTTCACCTATAGTGTGAAATTGGAAGTAGGGATTCAAAAATTAATTTCCTGCAGCTAAAGTATGCACCTTTTGTTCTCCAAGATGTCTCCCACTTTCAGGTCTTCTCCAATTAAAACTTTGAAACATGATTTTTGTTCACTGTTCGAAATCTTTACCTCTTCACAATGGGGCCGGTGTGCATTTGGTTTTACAGCCCTGCTGCTTTTCCACCCTAATCCTTAGCAGATACAGTCTTGACACACTAACTGAAAAAAAAATATATATAGTTAAAAGTAAAACAAAACCCTCTCCTTATGCAAGAGTATGAGGAGGATCCAGTAACCCATTATTATTAAGGTCCATGCCATGTACTTGTTATTACTGATAGGTTTTGTCATATGACTGCACTGTTTGTGCTAGTATGGATATATGTGGTACTGTGTGCTAGTGCTGTACATATATATGATCATACTGGTTTGCATGGCAAGGTTTTGGTAGTGGGGTCTACAGGAATGGCTTCTGTGAGAAGCTGCCAGAAGCTTCCCCAGTGTCCACTACAGCCAGTGCCAGATGGCTCCAAGATGGACCTGCTGCTGGCCAAGGCTGAGCCCATCAGTGATGGTAGCACATCCGTGGTAACATTTAAGGAGGGGAAAAAGCTACTGCACAACAGCAACTGAGGCCGGAGAGAGGAGAGAGACAGCCCTGCAGACTCCAGGGGCACTGCAGAAGCCGGGGAGGAGGTGCTCCAGATGTTGGAGCCTGTGATGCAGACCATGATGAGGCAGGATGTTCCCCTGCAGCCCATGGAGGTCCATGGTGGAAACCTCCGCCTGCAGCGCAAGGAGGATCCCATGCTGGAGCAGGAGGATGTCAAAGGGAGGCTATCATCCCATGGGAAGCCTGTGCTGGAGCAGGCTCCTGGCAGGACCCGTGGTCCTATGGAGAGAGGAGCCCACACGAGCAGGTTTGCTGCAGGACTTGTGACCCCATGGAAGGGAGCCACGCTGGAGCAGCCTGTTCCTGAAGGACTGCACCCCATGGAAGGGAGCCACGCTGGAGCAGGCCATGAAGATCTGCAGCCTATGACAAGGACTCACATTGGAGCAGTTCATGGAGGACTGTTTCCCGTGGGAGGGACCCCACACTGGGGCAGGGGGAGAGTGTGAGGAGTCCTCTCCTGAGGAGAAAGGAACAGCAGAGACAAAGTGTGATGAACTGACCACAAGCCTCATCCGCTGCACCTCTGGAGGGGAGGAGGTAGAGAATTTGGGAGTAAAGGTGAGCCTGGAAAGGAGGGTGGAGTGGGGGGAAGGTGTTTCATGTTCTGGTTTTATTTCTCATTATCCCATTCTGATTTGATTGGCAATAAATTAAACTGATTTCCCCAAGCTGAGCTGGTTTGCCCATGACAGTAAGTGGTGAGTGATCTCCCTGCTCTTGTCTCGACCCATGAGCCTTTTGTTAAATTTTCCCTCCCTTATCCAGCTGAGGATGGGAGTGATAGAGTGACTTCAGTGGGCTCCAGTGTTAACCAAGGTCAGTCCACCACAGTGATACATGCCATACATAGATATGGCACCATATGTATATACACAAGCATTTACATCAGCGTATAGTATGCAACCTGTTAGAGATTAGGCTGCTACAATGCTTGCTCTGTAATCTGAGTGATGTCCACGAATGAAAGTGAGCTGGTGACCAAGGGTGGCAGTTTGCTCAGTGTGGTGCCCGGCTGTACTGACGAGGCTCTTCCGTGATGATCAGATAGGACTCACCACATGTGAACTAATGCTGGGACTGCCACTCCCTGCAGGCCCCTGGTGATAAGGTAAGTCCTGTTTCAGGGGAGTTGGGGTGTCAACTGTTCCTACTGTTGAGCAAGCTCCGGTCTAAGACATAATTATTTGCTGTTGCTGAACACAAGTATGGGGCTTGAATACCTGTATCATACGAGTCGCTAGAGGACTCTAGCCTAGCCCTTCCTCTATGAAGAAGAAGAGCCTGGGACGCATATGGACACTATGCTGTCCTATAGGTAGTCTGACCATTTCATAGGAGTGAGTGCTTAAAATAAGTGCAGCCTTTTGGAAGACACATGGGAAGAGGGAAATCTTACCTGAAATAATCTTGGCGTAGTCTGAGTGCAGCTTCAATTGTCCCCATAAACCTGAGGCCCGTTGCTGGCTTTGTGGAGGTATGTGTTTCGAATGCTTTCTAATTCTGATACAAACTCATGAATCTTCAGATTTTATTTCACGTGCCATATATGCCTTTCTCTTTGGAGAAGGGGGAGAAGAGGTCATGAGGAAGGATGCCTTTCACACCAGGCAAGAGTTGGAGTTCCTATTGATTAATTCCAGTTGCTTGTGCTATGTCTTGCTCATTGAATTTAATGCCAAAGATCAACTTTATGATTATAAAATACGACTTCAATCAAATAGAGAAGCTGAAAACAGTGAGTATCTTCATGTAATAATTCCATCTAGGAGGTAGATATTAGCAGCAGGGTACCACTGGAAGCACCTAAAAGCTTGCTTCTTTCAGGTGCTTGTTTGCTCCTGGGCCACACTTGGGATCCAGGTGTTTTAATTATACCAATTTTTTCAGGCTTTTCTTTAGATGCTTAGTGGGACAAAAATACTTCAAAAGAGTATATAGATGAGACCATTGTCTCTCTTATGAGTTACCTTTTCTTCATGTATTCATAATGTGCTTAAGCAGAAGCTGAAAGAGACCCAGTAACAGTGAAGGGCCCTGTTACTGCATCACGCCTAACATTAAATTCTGTTTTAAAGTCCTCTCAGTGTATTCTGTAGGCACTCATTCTTCCCTCTTACAAAAGTGGGTAGCTCATATTTGTGTGTCTAGGCTGTGATAGTTTAGGAGTGTCTTCTGTGGTCACGAGCATCTCTATTCCTTAATCAGCCCTACTCTTCTTCACAGTTAAATTAATGAGTTTTATTCCCAACTGAGGAAGAGCATCAGAAAAATGCCTTTGCGTGCTTGGCCTCTGGAGGGTGCAGACAAGCCAAAAACCAAACCATCCCTGGCAGATGAGAGCAAGCAGATTGCCTCTAACTTGTAGGTAGAAAGAGTTCTAAGAAACAAGCTGACCCAGGCATGTAAGCATGGGCTGAGGTTCAAGCCTGTCACTAGCAGGAACACTTGATGGATACTGCTGGTTCCATCTGTAGTAAATATAGCTAAGAGCAGCAGATATACTGGAGGATCCCCATGGGACACCCAGACTCACATGGGTTACATACATCCCATCAGTGGTCCATTCTGTCAGAGAAGATTCAGCTTTGTGGCAGTCTTCAAGACAGTGACAGGACTCTGTAGTTACTCTATTTAGTCTCTGGGCTTAGAGGGGAAAGTCAAGTGTTGCAAAGTGCTTGAGGTAACAGCTTCTGACTTACAAGGTTTTAAAACTAATTGGAGCAGACAGTGGAGGAGTGGGGAAGGTTGCATTAAGGAGGTTTCTGAGAAGAATTTTGCTGCCTTACCCAAGTGAAAGATCTCCCTGCTCATGGCTGAAACTGGAGATATATATAGAAGCTACAGTGGTTAAAGCTGTGATTGTGGAGGCTTGCCAAGAAGCCCAAAACCCTGAGGAGATTTGTAAGACCTTGCCTTCTTCTGCACCTATGGACAGTGACTGTCCCAATTTGCCTTGTCAAATTGCTCTGTAATAGGTCTGGGATGTTGCTTATCAACTGATGGAGAAGGTGGCTGACCAGAGAGACTCTTGCAACAGCTCTATCCTAGGGACCATTGTGTCTTAAGCAAGTAACAATATGGAGCTAGATCCTCAGTTCCGCTGAAAATGGCAGAAGTAGTCAGTACTAAATAATGGTGCAGCATGTGATGGAATATAGAGATGGATCTTCAGTCTGGCGATACAACCTCACAGTCCCCTGCTGCTAACTGACTGCAGCATAGGAGCCTGAGTAGAAATGGAAAGGAAGAAGCCACAGTTAAGTTGTTAGTGTGTGTAGGGATAGGTTTCCTCTAGATTTGGTAAATAGCTTCCTAAGCTGTGGAGAAATAGTGTTTGGACTTTTGCATCTGGTAGTCTAACCCCAAAGACCTGCAGTATCTTATTCTCAGTTAACCTGTGGCTTATGAAATACTTAATGGAACATTCTTTGTTCCTAAATGGCACTAACCACTTTTGAAAGGTATGGATGCATCTACTGATTCTAGTATTCATAAAGATATTAGATGGTTCTGTCAGACCCTTCAACTGGAAACGTATTAAAAGATGCCCTAAGACCAATTGGTGTGGTTGTCCAATCTTAGTGTATTCCACTTGAGTCACTGGGTCAGAAGTAATAGTAATCACCCTGTATCCCACTATGGTTGTCAGCTCCACCCCTTTAATAGCAGCTTATACCACTTGTAACCCAGTTAACCAGAGTATTGGCAAGCAAGCATGACATGGTTTAAGCCTAGCCAGCAACTCAGGCAGCTGGTTTAAGGCAAGCAGCACACAGCTGCTTGGTCACTCCCCCTACTCCCCAGTGGGATGAGGAGGAGAATCAGAAGAAGGTAAAACCCAAAGGCTGAGATAAGAACAGTTCAATAATTTAAATTAAGTAAAATATAATAACAATAGAAATAGTAACAGTAACAAAATTGTTATTAATAATGGAACAAAAAAAAAAAGCAAACAAAAAAACCCAAAACCACAAAATAACAAAAGGAGAAATTAACATGCAGAAAACACAAGACACCCAGCCTGACCCCAGCAGCAATCAGTCCCTTCTGTGTAACTCCCCCCAGTTTGTATACTGGGCATGACATGCTGTGGTATGGAATACCTCTTTGGCTAGTACAGGTCAGGTGTTCTGCCTCTGCTTCCTCCCAGCTTCTTGTGCTCCTCCTCACTGGCAGAGCATGAGTCTGAAATGTCCTTGGTCAGACTACTTAGTTGCTGGCTGGACTTAAACCACGACAGAGCAGAAAACTCTTTCCAAAATAGGGCATCAATTTTGTCAAGGTGTTGGAAATGTACAACAGCATAGGTGGTGTTTCACTAAAATGTAAGCATGCCACCTTTAAGTGGAACAAATACTGGTGTATTGTCTGTTATAATAACACCAACTAATGAAATATTTACTGAAAAGGAGGTGGAAAAGGCCAAAGTTAGCTAGTGCACCTCTGTGTTTAATTGTGCTGCAGTCCTGAACAGCCTCCTCCTCTTTCCCTCCTCTCCCCAGTTGAATTGATGCTACTGTATCACTAGGTATACATTTGGCTTACAAAGGTAGAAAGAATGATTTCAGGCTTCATGACATGTTTTAAACTAAACTGCTGTAATGTTACTGTTTAGGACTACAGAAGTCAGTTAACTGTAATGTTTAGTATAGTATAATACAGAAAATAATGTATGGTGACTAAGAAAAAAGAGTATAACCAGTAGCTGAATATCTGTTATAAGCAGCTTATGTTAACCCAGCAATAGTTACATAGGCAGATGTTAGAGTATCAAAAAAACCCTGAAGATGTGTTTCTGATTTAGGGCATGGGGAAGCACTTAGAAGCAGCAGCTTTAGCAAATAACTTTATAGTGAGAAGACAGCATGACTGTTTCAGATTTCTTGCATAGATTGACATCTTCTAAATAAATTAAAATAATAAAAGGGGTAAAGGAGGAGAGTACAGCACTTAATAGTTTCCTTCTTTAATATCCAAGCCCTTCTTCAGCCAGGTAATGAATGTCCTGACAGCTGCATGAGGCTAGGTGTAGGGGATATACCTAATAGAGGCACCCACCCCATGGCAGTCATGTGGAGCAAGATGTTAACTCATTTACCAAAAACTGGAAGCTATTTTAGATGCACTTTTTTCCTTTGCATTTACTTTTGAATCCTACAATAAAACTTGTGTATGAGATGCATCCAGAAGATGGAGCATGTTCCTCCCATTTTGTAGGTTACGGTGTAGTTTGCCAGAGGAAAGTACTGGTAGGTCAAAAATGTTTCCAGCTCAAATTATTCCGTCTATGGGTAGCACAGTGAGAATACGCTTTTGGACAGCAGGTCTTGAGTAACTTCCTTTTTTGTGCTGGGCTGTGCTGTGCTGTGCAGTAAAGGCTAAGTGTACTCCTGTCCCTCTTCCAAGCTTCTTGTGTAGATGATGCATGCGTGCCTAAAGAGACGAGGTGTAAACCACTGAGCAGTCCCCAGACTGGAGTGCTGAGAAATTTAAACTTTTGCAATATTTGGAGACTCTACACTGATCCTCAGAACACACTGAAGAACATGGTATGTGAGGAGAAATTTACATCAGTGGAGATCAGGAGGACTGTTGCATCTTGCTTATCAGAGATTCGGATTAAGGGGTCCTGCCTGTCCGCACAGATTTTGATATTTTTCATGGTATTAATAATAAGCACACCTAATTTACATAGCTGCAGTACTATATCCATATGATTTCTTCAGCAGATGTTATTATGTTGTACTTTTATACAATAACAAGAAACCAGAAGCCACAGAAGCCTTGTTTTCTGTTGAGCTGAGCTGAATTAGCAGTAGCATAGGAGACTTTTCAACTGAAGTTCCCCCAGGTAATAGTTCTGTGAAATTACTCCCTTGATAGTACTAAAGTTAGGCTCATGTTTATAAGTATCGGGTTTAGCATTGACCACTTCATGAAGCTGGTTTATTCGTGTTACTCTATTTCCATATGGTTATGTTGGCAGGACAGTATTGCATTGGTACAATTGGCACAAAAAAGGACCGGAAATATTTATTAAAATATGAGAGTTTCTGAAACAGTAAAAATTCTAACACTGATTATTGGCAAGATATTTCCAAGTAAATGATCTTTAGGTACTTCCCTTGTCAATGCTCATTTTGAACCTCTGCCACAGCACGCTGAGACGACAGTTTGTGCAGCATGTTCTGAACCATCTCTGGGCAGTTAGGTTACTTAAGAAAACTTCCTTTTTCCTCTTCCCAAACCTGTTTTTAAGCTGGGTCACTTTCCCTGTTCAGTTTGCACTAGTGCCAGCCAAGCTGGAGGAGAAATGCACTGGGAGGTGAGAAGAGTGCTGGAGATATGAAAACTCTTGTAAGAAGGTGTAGTCTCTGAAGAAATCACAGCTTTAATTGTTGTTACAGTCACAGAATTGCATAGGTTAGAAGGGACCTCTGGGGTTGCCAGTCTACCTTCCTGTGCAAAGAAGGTCCACTTAGAGGAGGTTGCTCATGGCTTTGAACTGTTGCTTTTAAAATATTTCCAATAAGGGAATTTCCACAGCCTCTCTGGGAAACTTGTTCCAGGGTTTGACCGCCCTCGTGGTTGAAAAGAACTTCCTTGCATCTCATTAGAATCTTCTGTGTTCTGAGCTCTGTCCATTGCCTCTTGTTCGTCTCACAGATGAGAAGAGATGAGAGAACTAAGAAGAGTCTGGCTCACTTCACCTCCACCCCAAATACATAGTTGCAGACAGGAGAAATATGTCCCCTCATCATTCTTTTCTAGAGGCTAAGTAAATCCAGATCTCTGATTCTCCCCTCAGTATATTGTACTCCAGTCCTTTCGGCAGGCTTGTTAGTCATCTGCTGGACTTGCTCATTTTCTCATGTTGGGGAGCCCCAGAGTGACCACAGTACTTCAGCCGTGGTCTCAACGTTAGTATTCTTCCCTGCCTTCTGAACAAAGTATCTGGTGAAGTATTTTTTGTCTAGGGCTGAGCCATTGGAGCATTTGATCTGAATCACAAGACTTGAACTTGACTCCAAGAATCTGAGAACTCCTGATTCGCTGCCCTGTTAGAGGAGGCAGCTGAGTGACTCTGTCTCAGCAGCAGATTTGTATAAAATGAAATAATACAATTGGGAAGTTGCATAGAAATTTAGAGGTTCACTTTTTCTTCTCCCCCCCCCCCCCCATCCTAGCTTTTATCTTCAATGCAATTGGATGTGCCTGTATCTCTAGTGAAAACTGCACCACAGACTATGATACTGATTCTTGTCATAACCACAGATCTGTAGATCCGAAAACCTTTGGGGGTGGTGATGAGGGAATTTTTCTCATGTTTTATGGACTCCCTGAGGATTAGTTTTGAAATTATTTTTTGAACTCTGTAGGGTTTTAGTTTTCTTAATAACCATTGCATTGAGTTGGAAGAGTAAGTGAGATTCAGGCTTCAGAACCACGTAAAGAATTCTCCACAAGATGACAGATTTTATATGTGTTTATGTCTTGAGTTTAGATTGGGACTTTTGTTAAATTCAAGCTAAGGTTTTAGGCTATCCTCCTAAGATTTATTCAACACTGAGTCACCAAATTTCAATCTATTAAGGTTTTGGGGGGTTTTGGTTTCTGTCAGGACTATATGGTTGCCAAAAAGAAATGGCTGCATAGGATAGTTATGGAAAGGTTTTTATCTATTATTTCAGTGCTTTTAATTTATTAACTTAGAGCTAAGATTCAAAGATCTGATTTATGTCTCCTAAATCCCAGCTGAGAAAAGTAAATGTTAGCCTGGAGGGTAGGATGTACTTCTCACACCAGAAAGACCTTCAGAAGTGTATCTGTTCGAGCTGTGAGGCTCTGAAATTATTTTTAAGTTCATGTTTAAATGAAGTATTTTCCTAAGTCCATAACTAGTCTGGGTATTCATTCTGCAGGAACATTGCTTCATCTTTTTACTTCATTAGCTTACAGCCTTTGTTTCTGAGGAAATAAGTGCAACTCCTGGAATAATTTCATTGTTGTTATTGCTGAGAACCTGCCTATTACAGCCCTGTTTTAAAATCCCTTCCATCTGGATTTGGTGGATGGACTTATTGGTGGATAAGGAATTGGCTGGATGGTCACTGTCCAGAGGGTAGTGGTCAATGACTCAATGTCCAGGTGGAGATTGGTGACAAGTGGTGTTCCTCAGGGGTTCATGCTGGGACCAGTGCTGTTTAATACCTTCATCAATGACAGACAGTGGGATTGAGTGCACCCTCAGCAAGTTTGCAGGCAACACCAAGCTGTGTGGTGCAGTTGATGTGCCTGAGGGACAGAATGCCATCAAGAGCAACCCGGACAAGCTTGAGAAGTGGGCCAGTGTGAATTTCATAAGGTTCAATGAGACCAAGTGCAAGGTTATGCACATGGGTTGGGGCAATCCCAAGCACAGATGAAAGCTGGTGGATGACAGGATTGAAAGCAGCCCTGAAGAAAAGGACAAGAACAAAAGTCAGGTAAGAGGAGACTCCTGTTGCTTCAATCACAAAAGAAATGGGAGGTCAGATTTATTGTTTCCATACATCCACAAGTACTTGCTATTTCTCCCCAGAGGCAGGACTTGGCACTTCCATTTCTGTTGACCTATTTCTCCAGCCTGATGAGGTCCCTTAGAATGGCAGTGCACCCATTTGATGTACTACCTACTCCTCTGAATTTTGTGTCATCTGCAAACTTGCTGAGGGTGCATTCTGTCTCTCTCATCATCTAGATCACTAATGAAGATGTTAAGGAGTATTGACTCCTGGGGTGCACTACTAATGGCTGGCCTTCAGCTTGACCTCATGGCACTGATCACAACCCTTTGAGCCTGGCAGTTCAGTTAGTTTTCAATTCACCTCATTGTCCATTTATCTAGTCCATCAGTTTGTCTGAGGATGCTATGGAAGACATGTTGAAAGCCTTGCTCAAGTCAACATAAATAATGTCCACTGCTCTCCCTTCCTTCACCAAGCCACCTGTATCATCGCATCATAGGGGAGGCATAATCTCCTCTTTGTAAATCAATGCTGACTACTCCCCCACACCTTCTTATCCATAAAAGTTTGGAAATCCTTCCCAGGGACTGAGGTGAGGCTGCCTGCCCTATAGACTCTTGGATTTTCCTTTTTGCCATCCTGAAAAGCAGTGACATTTGCTTTTATTCCAGTCCCCAAGAACCTCTGCTGATCATCATCACCCTTCAGAGATTAGCAAGAGTGGCCTCACAGTGACATCAGCCATCTCTATGATTTTATAACTTGTGTAATTCAAATCCACAGGAAGCAGCATGTTCCAGGAATTTCAGGATTTGCAGGGAGGAAGAGAACTGATCCTCAGTTGTACATGACAGTGATCTTTAACCTTTGGAATTAAGGTAAGTTAATGTTTGATTAACATCACATGTTTACTCAAGTTTTGAAATGTACAACTATCTAAATACATCTCTCTCAAACTTCTGCAAAGTTACATTATTTTACCTTTTTAGCACATGTATTTCAGATTTCTTTACTAAAGATTTATACACTATAAACCAAAACATCTGTTTTTCCAGCACTTGCAGTTATGTTAGGTACATCCCATCCTCTGTATTTCAGACAAGGCAGAAGGAACAACTGAGTTTAGATTCAGATTTTAATGTGGTAGAGGACTAAGTCAACTAAGCTGGAAAAGTGAATGGGTTCCAGGGCCAGAGAAAGAGGGATGTGGAGCAGAAGTATTACTTGCATGCCTTTCCTTAGCTGAAGTCTTTTGCTATAGCTCTGTCTCCATAAAGTAGGATGATGAGAGGTGTTGTCTCACTTATGCAACTCAACTCACCAAGGTGTTTCCCATCTGTTTAATCTTCTCTCTTCAAACAGGCTAGGTGACAATCTTCTACCACCACTCATGAAAACAAACAAGTTAATCAATAGATTATTTTAATAATAGGGCTTTATTAATAAGATGTTGTGAGACCTGCTGCAATAGCACAAAAATATTGGTTGGAAGGCTCCTCTGAAGGTTGTCTCTTAGTTGGACCATCTCAGGACTAGATTATGCCACTGTTGGCTTTGACTATGAAGACGGAGGCAGAAAAAAGGCATTGAGTTCACCAGATTTTGCAATGACACCTGTTGGCACTAGGGGCCTTCATCACCAGGAAACCATTTTCCTTGAACTTGCTTTTCTAATCAGCATTCTTACAGAATCTGCCTTGTTCCAGCCAGTGCCCCTTAGCCATATCAGCTACAGCTGGGCTTTGGACTTCCTGGTTTTGACACTAAGTACCTAACACTGCTTTTTGTGTGTGTGTATGTGTGTGTGTGTGTTTGAGAGAGAGAAGTGGTAGTGGTTTGCTTAAGATGCTGGAATCATTTTATTCAGTTTGTCTAATCTAAACCACATAGGAGATGGTCTTTCTGACTCTTGCACACCTCTGCTCCAGTAGGTCAAGCCTCATGAATGAACATGGAAAAATTGCTCCAACTGCTGAAGCAATTGTCTGCTAGTATGAACACATAGAAAAGTTGTCTGAAATTACAGCCCGGTTAATTGTGATTAATACAAATATCAATAAAAATGGAATGGAATTCTTCTGATCTTTAAAGACTGAGAAGACAAATGTAAATAGACAGTGACAACCAAGAAAGCACCCTGTAGGAAGGTTTAGGGTTGGTCTGACTGTGAGAAACTTTTTGGAAGAGGATTATACACCAGTTTGAATTAAGGATTTGGATTAAGGTTAATTTGATTGATAAGATCTTAAATTTAGAAGTAGGGAACAAAGCTGGGAAAGGTTCATTTAATCTGCATGACGATAATGCAGTGAGAAAGAAATACCAGATTATCAGAGGAATGAAAGTGCCAGTACTGATAAGAGCACTTGCTGACTAATACAGAGAGGGAAAATACTGGCTAAAAAGAAGCCTCTTGTGATGGCCAATATGAATCCATTACATTAGTACAACAAAACAGAAGATCCGTAACAATACAGTAAGAATGTGAAACTAGTTAGTACAGAAACCAGTGGAGGATTAGCAGTTGTGGCTGGAATATCAGGATAGAAGTATATGCATCATTTCGGAAAGACAGAAGAAAAGAAAAATAAAGATGGTGAAATAACATTACACATTAATGACTTAGGAAAAAGGAAAGGGATGGCATGTAAAGCATGGATCACATTTGAGTTAAGATTGTTTAGAGGGAGGTAGAAAAAATATTGTACTGAAGTATCAGAGTGCCTGCAGTATCCAAAAGAGCCTAAGGTTGGATTTAGACATGGGTTTAGATCTCTGTCATGTCATTTTGAAAAGAAGAGAAGCACCCTTAGTATCTATAAATACGGAAAATTTAAGTCCCCAGATTGGAAGACCTACCTGTTCCTAGATGTGCTGACGGATCACTACACTGTGGTAACAACACATGCAAGAGTGCTATGAAAACTTTGTCATATGGCTAGGAGGAAAAATGCAGAATCCCTAAAAATTTTTTAACTACAAATAATTTCCATTACTTTGATTTGAAATGAAAAGAAATTCTGAAATGGCAGAATTGTCTCTGAATAAAAATGCTGGTATAGCCATCTTATTTTTTTTCCAACTAGTTGGGTTAGTTGCATCAGGTTGTATCTTCAAATTGAGCTTGAAGACAGAGTAAATATCTTCTCTCATAAATATCACAAATTCATTTAAAAGCAAACTTTGAATGTTCTGATATGCAGTAGAAATAGGAAATAAAAAAAAGGGGTATTACAAAATGCATACTAAATGTAGCTAGACGTGATTTTTGGTGGTTGGAGATAGAGAGGGGTTGGGAGACTAATTTTCAAGAGACAGATTTCACTAACACACTAAATGACTGCAAAACCAGCATTAAGCATTTGATACCATCTTTCATATTATTGCCACAGAGTCTGTCATGGCTACTTTTATTAACTCACTAGCAATTACCAGATTATTTTATTTTATATTTTGGTCCTCTTATGTTGGCAGCAGAGGTTTGTAAACATTTATAAAATGCATTCACTGTGTTTGCTTAGTTGTAATTCCTGTAAAATTCAAATTTACAGGAAGCAACATGTTCCATGAGTTGCTGAATTGGCAGGGAGGCAGAAAATTGATCCATAATCATACATGGGAATGACCTTTAACCTATGAAATTAAGGTAAGTTAATGTTTGATTAATATATAATGTTTACTCCAGTTTTGAAATGTATGACAACTATCTGAATACATCTCTGTGAGACTTCTATAAAGTTATTTTTTCTTCTTAGCACATATATTTAAGATTTCTTTTTTGAAAGTTTATGCATAATAAACAGAAATATTTTTTCTGTTTAGAGGCAGACTGTGTAATTTATTGTAGCTGTGTTGAAGTCAGTGGAGCTCAGCCTGAAGATCCATTTTGGTCTTGATGAACAAGTTTTGTCAATAGACCTTCCCATTTTGTGTTAAAATGTTCAGTGTAATATTTTATAGTCATTGATTTGATGCTCAGCTCAGCCATTTTTCAAATATTACTTGCTTCAAAATTATTGGTCTCATTTTAATAACCAGAAGACCTTTAGACTGTAGGTATCTACAGGCACAGCCTGATTTATCTTGCTTTGAAGCAATCACAGAATACTGTGACCAGCATCACATTCTCTATGCTTGAGTGTGCCAAGTCACACGCATGAATAACTCTCTGTGGAAGTTAAGGAAGAATGAAAATTGATTATGAAAGTAAATAAACTCCTCATCTTTTACAATTTTCTTTGTCTCTTCTTCAGTAAAAGAAATCAGAAATCAACTTCTATTTTCGTACGCAGGGCAGGTATTAAGTATATTCTTAAGTGACATCTGTTTCTGTCATGAATTACTGTTTATGACTTAAAAAGATAATTTTAAAAGTTCAGTTATAAAAGCAGACCTAAAGCACACTGACTTCTCTCCTCAAATTGTCAAGTCCCTCACAGAGTTATCATATGGATAGTGCTCAGACAATCTGCGGCATCAGACTTACCAGGCATACAGGCAAGTGTGCGCAGAGAGCATGCCAGTGGTCTCACTGTAAGTGTGAGGCACAGTCCTCTGTACACGTCATGAATTTATGTAGCATCAAGACCACATAGCTTCTTGGTCCTATCTGGTCTGTATGTTTCAAGAGGTTTTGCACCCCCAGGGTAGTCAGACTTCCCTTCAAGGCAACTTAATTTACTATACACATGATGCTAGTTTAACCAAAAAAGTAAAAAACTAATTCTCTACTGACTGCCATCTGATGCAGTACAATTATTACTCAATGATAACTAAACTTAATTAGTTTGATGCTATTTTAGGCATCCAATCAGGGTAGAAATATCTTAGGATTTGATATTCCATAACCTTGAGAGCAGCTTATTATCAGTCTGCTGTAGATATGTTCCTATCCATGCTTCTATGATACATGAATATAACATAATTGTCCCTATATGAATAGATGATTTACTGCTGGGAAAAGAATGCTCCTCTTCCTGGCACAGTACACTGGTGCAGTTAAACAAAAATACTACAAATAACCGCAAATCCTTCAGGCAAATATCAATCACTTCAGCAGGTGATGAAGGGAAATGGAGAAACACTTCTATGGCTGCAGGGCAGACATTCTTTCCTTCCTAAGCAAGACTTATCTTCTCATGCCTCTCCCAGCAAATGCTAAGACTGTCACATCCTGTTAAAGCACGAAAAGCTGACAGAGCTTTTGCCTTGTTCTTTGCCTAATACTGCAGTAAAGAACCTTTAGTTAAATCCCGGAATCAAAAGTAATCCAAAGCTCATCAAAATCTAACTTGTTCCTATCTTCCAATTATACCTAGCCACAAATCTGAAAATAAAGTAGTAAGAAAGCTCTTAAGATTCATGGCTTACAAGGTTTTGAACCTGGAATAGAAGAGAAGGTATTTGGTGGTCAATAAGGAAATAAGGAAGGCCTTATTTCTGGGAGAACTGGAGAAAAAATATGCATCAACCTTGTAAATGAAACACTGGCAAAAAAAAACATTCAACTTAAATCAGGTGTGAAATAGGTTTGTGGGGCATTCAATTACTGTTTATTCCATTACTGTGCTCAGCAAAGCAGGGTGTGTAGACAGGGCTAAGTTTGTACATGACTTCAAATGCCTGTGTTGTCAGTAAAAAACGAAGAACAAGGTGATGAGAGAGTTCCTCTCTTTCTCTGTTTTAACTTATTTTTGTGAAGATTGACCCATTAGTTCTAAATCAAGTAGCTCAAGCTGAACTTCAGAAGATAACATGAATAAGGCAAGTGAGAGTATTCCTAGTTCAAGGCATTCTGTGAGTATAAAAAATCATATATGGCATAGGACAGTGGGGTAGAAGATGTGTGATTTAACAATGTAGGTGGGTTTTAATGTATATTTTCAAGTGGAGAACAATTAATACAATTTTTGCATGCTAAATGACAAATACAAAAGTAATCCATTATGATTCATCCCAGAAGTTATTTTAACATTAGGCTGATATTAGTCACTGAATGACACTTCTTAGCTATGTAAGTACTCAAAAATAAAGCAGACAGATGTAGTTTAAGCTTTGCCAGACTGAGCTAGCTACACATTGGTCCTGCTCTTCAATCAAGGGAACTTAAAAAGATATTTTAATTCCTGTCTATGTTCTGCTCATGGTTTTTCAGACAGTGAGAGACAAACAGAAATCAAAAGCCATTTCACCAGTCAAATTCATGACTAAAAGGTAGAATTCCCTTAGAAATACAACCATGACTTTTGATTTCAAAATTGTGGTTTTGAAACAGAGCATCGTTTTGCTGTTGATACCTAGCTGTGATAACTCATTCTATATTCTCGGTTATCATACTGTGCCTCAGTTTATTGACTCAGCGCCCATGAATCTTTTGTGTAAGACCGATCCCTCATGAGGAAGATTTCTTATCAGCCAACCAGTCCATGAGCATTTCTGTCATCTGCAAACCTAGTTTCTCAATAGCTAAGTATGATGATGATTTATGATCTACTTTAGAAGAATGCTTAAGGTGGTGAGTTAATATTTCAACAATCATGAATAACTATAATTAGTCATACCCACAACCTTTTTTTCAGTTTCTGATATATGTGTTAAAACGCTCTTTCTAACTTCTGAGTCATGCTAGTTTTCTCGGACACAAAGTTACCTGATGAAGAGGAGTATTTATCTTCAGACAAATGTGTATCGTCTGTAAAAATACAGCAGTACAAGCACTCACTTTCATTCACAAGCAATAAGGCACTGGACTTCCAGGAGTTTAAGGTTCCAGGAAGGATGATTTTGAACTTAAAGCACACAAATATTGCCTGGGAGAAATGGATTTCCCATCTTTGACACGCAGTGTTTACGTGACGCTGGGCCAATCACTTTAACTGAAATTTCACAGGCAGCCATTCTCTTTGCCTCACTTTTTGGCGTTCTCAACTTGTTGACTATTGATTCAAAATGGCAAAATAAAGCTGAAACTGTGGACCATCATAGATAGGGCCAGTCTGCTCAGGGATCACCATTCTGTCTCCCTCAGAAGCATCTCTAGGGGTAGATCTTTATGGATAGGCTTTGGCCGCATAGGTAAAACCTCAAGATAGTAAAAACATGAAAAAAGATGACAAGATTTTCAAAATAATTGTACGCTTTTGCCAACTTCTATTTTAATGTTTATAAGGTGGCAAAATTAGGAGTCCCTCCAGCTTCCATCTGTCTGCATCCTTAACTGACTTCATCTCTCTGCAGATTCACCTGAGATTTTCCCAGACTTAGGTGGACCAACACCTACTGTAGCTCATGTATGAATATTTGCACAAATCTGTTTAAATACAGTACCTGTGGGTAATGCATGGTAAGAGAAGAAAACTGTTTCCACAAAAGAAACCCAAAGTAGTATTGATTTTAACAGTGCACAACAAGCTATGAAAGAATGAAAAATGCTTTAAAATACCACAATCTGGAGCAAATACTATCAGAGTTACATTCACAGAACGACAAACTAGGCACCAGACGAAGAAAACAGAATAACCTAAGTATCTGCAATAAAACATCTTCCCAATCAAAGGGCTCAGTGTGATGCTGTGTTTGGGAGATGAAGTTGTGTTTGGGAGAATTCCTGCAATTGCCTTACAATTCATGCCAGACAGCTGATGATAAGAGGCTGGCTGCAGCCCAGCACACAGACAGCCTCTACCTTCCTATCGACCTGCCCTCACAGGCAGAGCTGTGATAATTCATGCTCCTGGTCCCGGGGGTAAGAAATTTCCCAGACCTGTGCCTCAGCTCCCCAAGGCTGTAGGGCTGTCAGGTTATGTTTTCCTTCCCATACCACTGAAAAGTGGAGCCTCACATTGCTCCTGGTGACATGCTGCTTCTAGCAGGGTTTCCATTAGAGTGATATGAAGGGGCAGTAGAGTAAGTTGGGGGTAGAGAGTTGTAGAAGGACATGGTGACGTCTCCAACACTGAGCATGCAGGCTCTGGCCATAGTCCCATCACCACTGTAAAATCTCCTTTATCTACTATGGTCAAGACTGCGAAGTACGGGCACAATCAAACAGTTCATAACTTCCTTTTTAAACACTAAAGATTAAAATATTCCAAGGGGTTTCTCTATCTGTCATAAAGAAGGTGTCATGGGTTCAGCAGTAGCAGTCATTTTTTTCCTTCTTAGTAGCTGGTGCAGTGCTGTGTTTTTGACTTTCAGCCTGAGAACAGCACTGATAACACCAGTGTTTTCAGTTGCTGCTCTGTAATGTTTACTTTGACCAAGGACTTTCGGAGCCTCATGCTCTGCCAGGGAGGAGGGGAAGCCAGGAGGAAGCAGAGACAGGACACCTGACCCAAACTGACCAAAGAGGTATTCCATACCACAGCACATCATGCCCACTATATAAACTGGGGGAGTTAACCAGAAGGGTTAGATTACTGCTCAGGTCGGACTGGGTATCAGTCAGTGGGTGGTGAGTGGTTGAATTCTCTTCCCTTGTTATTTCCCTTATCATTATTATTATAGGTGGTAGCAGCAGTGGTTTGTGTCATACCTCAGTTACTGGACTGTTCTTAGCTCAACCCGTGGGAGTTACATTCTTTCGATACTCCTCTCCATCCCTCTGGGAGCAGGGGGAAGGAAGGGGGGGAATGAGAGAGCGGCTGCATGGTTCTGAGTTACCATCTGGGCTTAAACCACGACAGTTCTTTTTGGCACCCAACGTGGGGCACAAAGAGTTGAGATAATGACAGATCTGACCGGAGTGTGTCTAATTGTATTTGTGACAAGAATTCATTGTTTTGGATTAACAGTCACTCATCACAATGCTGATTTATTGCCTCTCAAAAGTTGCTGCTCTTGATCTCACAGTTTCAGCAT
>JAOEHY010030522.1:0-20707 GCA_025447955.1 Psilopsiagon aurifrons | reverse complement strand
GAACCCCCCCCCCCAAAAAAAAAATGGCAAGGACAAATTACCAGTTTCAAGGGAAAAAATGGATCAGCTGTTGGCGACAGTACTGTGCAGAAAGAGATGATGAAACATAATTACAAGACTGCTGCAGCTGGGTTGTTTTGCAAAGAAGAAATATGAAGTGTCATACAGACAATTTAAATGAAACAGTCACTAAAATAATTTTTATATCATCATGCCAGCACCAGGCCAACTGCTAGCATATAGACATAAATTATCTAGGGGAATTACTTTCAAAAGTTTCAATGTTATCCATAATAAAGGGAAGTTTGGTGGAAACTGGCCTATTTTCCCTTCACAGACCTGTGTTTGATCAGAGATGTCACAAGCACTCACCCATAAATACAAGCTTTGCTATTTCCCCTTATAACATAGCAAGGGGGTACTTAACCAAAGAGGTACAGAAAAGTACTCAGGAAAGCGTGTTTACCATATGTACTTACTTGTATCCACCTGGGAACAAAATATACAATAAATGTTTCAGGCTTAAAATGCACTATTAAGTTTCCTTAACTTAAAGATAAAATTTACTAGAAGATAATCTATAAAGAACCAGATGAAATAAAACCTGTGATGAAATCACTAGTCAAATACAGAAAAGGAATTCCTTCACTCTTTTATTTTCACATACCTTGATGGGTATTTTAATGAGTAAGCAGCGGCCAGGAATCCACCAAGGTTGTGTCCAAGCAAGATAATTTTTTCTAACCCCACCTCCTTTCTCCATTCTTCTATGGATTCCACAAACTGATTTTCTGCTTCCTGAGCATCAGTGTCAAAGTGTGGTCTACTGCTCCGTCCAAATCCCAAGAGGTCAAAAGCATGAACAGCCCTGTTCTCACAGAGGTCTTCAAAATTGAGAGCCCATAGTCCAACACCTCCTCCAAACCCATGCAGGAGAACAAGTGGAGTTCTATGTGAGAGCTCCGAAGAGAACGACAGCGTCCATATTTTATTTCCATTAGGTAGATACACATATCGTTTATCATATGTACTTGCAATACCTGAAGAAAGAGTAGGAAAAAAACATGTTACTAGACGTGCCAAATAAAATACAAAGTACATTCCATGGAAATCACTGTTTTAAATAGGAATTATTTTTCAAAGGAGAGAGCCTACAATCAAATATCTAAATAAGGAATCAATGAAAATCTAATTCTAAAGCTGTTTACTTCACTACAGTGTAAAAACTGTATTTAAAATTGTCTTTGTTAGTATTTACTGTAAATTAATAGAAAATCTAGATTTAAGATTTATATTTATATTTAAGATGCGTATTTATAGATCTTATTAAAAAGTAAAGACTTACATTTCAGCATTTTGTCTTCAGCCTCTTTCAGGTGTTGCAGTGATGTGGGACACCAGGCAGGAAGCCAGCTGAATAACCATCCTAACCTACAACAGGAATACATAATAAAAAATTCCTGAGCAAGCTGGTAGTTTTTTGCATCATGTGATGCTTTGCAGACATTTCTTCTGCTGTTCTTCGTGAAAGTACCCATTTGAATCACATGCCTTGCAGGACAAGAGCACAGTGAGAGGGGGTTCACTTTCTCCTGACTTTTATAAGGTGGTGTCAGGCTCAGGGGTGCTCTCCAACCAGCCTGCTGTTTCTCCACTGTGTGTTCCTTATCAGAGTGTACTCCATCTATTTTTGTCAGACCAGGATTCTTCTGAGAACCTGGAGACATGAGCTCTCATGCTGACCCGACAAGCCTGGCAGGATACACAACACTATCATAGGGGGTTTCCAGCCTCCTCTCAAGTTCCCTTGGAAGTCTGCCTGCATGTTACCTTACACGAACCTACTATTTCCAGAAAAGCATTAAATCATGTGCTCGTCAGCCTAACCTCAACTGACTTATTCACAAGGTAAACTTAAAAGGTGAAAAATAAGCAGGTTTATTCTAGCAAAGCAAAAACCAAGTGTCTTTGTTACTAACTTAGAAATAAACAACCAGAGGAAAACAGCACAGCAGTATCAATTCCCCCAACAGAAGCTGTTTCTCCAGCTGTCAGTTACTATCTTGGTAGCATTAGCTTGACCATGAGAGCAGAGGGCATGACTCAGCTAGCAGCACTGCTGCCCTGACAGTGCCACAAAGGACACAGCAATCGTGTCCTTGGTGTTAATTTATCCTCTTTTTCCCCCCTGTTGCCTGTTTTTGAAGGGGCTCAGACTATTCCTCACAGGGAAGAGAAAAAGGTCACTAAATTCACTAAAGAACTTTCTTTCTTTAGTGCTATTTTTCCGACACTGAACAGCTTTTCAGTTAGTTACAGTATTTTCAGGACTGAACACTGTATTAGTTGCGCACCAATTAATGTTAAATGACTATAAACTTGCTTATGTCCAAGCTTTTAGAGCATAAATAACATATCAATGACAAATTACAGATCTGCCCACCAAGTTCCTTACCCAAAGGGCCTTCTCCCCACATTTTTGGGGGGCTGAACCACTCCAGCTGCATAGATACTGGAGTTTATGATACAACAAGGGAGGTTTTCCAGGATGCACAACGCAATAACAAGCAGCACTGCTCAGATTCACAGAAACATATTAGGGGATATCAAGACTGGGAAGGGACGGTTGTATACCCTTCCATGTCACGTCCTTGTGCAATCTAAGGATGAAGGAACTTGGCATCTTACAGAAATGGCCATCCAAGTGCTTCGCTTCCACATTAATCTCCACATTTTAAAGTAAGATTTTTAAGAGGTTAAAGCTGGCAGCAGCCAAAAGCAATTTCACCAGCAAGTAACTGTGAAATCTGAGTTTAACAGTATCACTAGTTATGGCCAATGTTACGAAATACTCCGGTAAATTTTTAAACAGCTATGTCAACACCCTTCTGAGGTAAACTTTCTGCTAGTTCTATGCTTAACTAGGCATTTTCATTCATAACTTTTGGGTTAGAAGCATAGAAGACAGTCACTATTTCATCTAAGCCAAAACTATATGAAATGTTTCTTCTTTGCAAAACTGCTGATTTAGCAAAGAAACTTCTTTAAAGAAATGTATAGCTGCAACAGGCCAGCAAGACAGCGCACAATGGAATAAAAATAAAATCGAAATAAAATCTACAGTTCAGTCTCAGAACTTTATTTCCAAGTCTTAGGGAGAGACCTGGATACTGAGGAAAAATATTTAGAAAGTTGTATCAAAATGGGAAAGTTGGAACAGATGCCCAATCTTTCTTGTTAGTTATCAGTACTGTTTATAAATACTGAATCATCACGTATATATAGCTTGACAAATACAGTCAGCAAGCTGAAATGTCTAAAATAAAAATTATGTTTGCTACTGAGTCATTTTGTACTTGCTGAAATAAAAAAGTGAAGAAAGCTTTCTCTCAAAAAAAAAATGGGTCACTTTCTAGAAATATATTTTATGAAAGAAAATGTTTAGTTCCCCATATTCAAGGCTTGATCCTTTTTTACTCCCCTCCTTCAAAAAATGATTTTCCATGCTGTTTTCTACTTGTGGAGAACAACTGACTCTAATCTATTTGAATCTTTTCTCTGACAGATCTGGAAGACTTGAGTGTGGCTGTATCATTTCTTTTGTATATCTTTGCTAAATGTGTCTTCTAAATGCACAGAAGAATGTCAACTGCTTACATGGCCTATCATTTTTATTTCTGTGATGTAAAGTTAAAACAGCTATGTAATGTCAAAAAGAAGCAATGGACCTTTCAAGACAGTGTGCTCACCAGCAATGGAGATAACACTGTAAGAAAGAAAACTAAAGACTTCAACAGTACTTCCATCACACTGTAAGGGAGCTACCCAATGCAAGAAGAGGCAGACCCCATACTGCTCTCATCACCCACCACTTCCCAGATGCTTCATTTCCATCTTTCTTTTTACATAAGAAATCTCAACAGTGGAATCTTGTATTTTGAGGGATTAGCTGCTTGATGTATCACAAAGTGTGAACTAGATCTGGCAACTGACAGCCCAAATTTATTTCATTTTTATACTGATTGCACATGTGTCCGTTAAACATCAAATTACTAGTGGAATTTAACCTGTATATCTGTTTGTGGGCATGCAGTAACATAAACCAGTGCAAACACCCATGCTAAAATAAGCTATAATCAGTAGAGCAGAGCACGCCATAGAAGGTTTCCTTGCATATTCTCTCTGAGGTCGGCTACACTTTTCCACACCCCTCTGAAGAAGTCTGAAATACTGGAGGCTGCTGACCTGCCAAGCGCCCAAAGAAGCCACTCTCTCTGCCAACAGACCTCAACACTTTGTGTTACACGCCTGGAGCAGGAGACGAGAAGGTGAGGAAAAGCCCCAGAGACACCCACTGAATGGCCTTGGATATGGAGAAAGTCAAGGTTATTGGTGTGAGGCTGGCAGAGAGATCATCAATAACCTACGCTGGCAACCAACAGCGTAATAAATAATGAAAACAAAAGGGGCACAGGCACAGACATCTGACAGTGTAGAGCTGTAACCACTATGTGCAGGGACCAAGCCACCAACCAGGACCTAACATGTAGGCTGGCTGGGCCAAGTGGCCTGTTTCCCTGTGTCCAAGAATAAGAAAGGATAAAAATAAATATTTATAAATCAGTAGTTAAAAATAAATAATGATTACTATCTTTAGACAGCTAAAAAGTAAAGGACAACTGAATATCATGTAAAATGTAACTGAGGATAATACTGCTTTTCCTTAGCTGCCTTCTTGTTAACCTGAATCAAGAACTTGCTGTAACAGCCCAACTTAAATTGCCCAAGGGTAACTTTCAAAAGAACTGAGAATCAAGTAGAGGCGGAGACCTAGTGAACCTGACCCACCCATCCACCTCCACTAACCAGGTGAAATTGGATGAAGAATGTGGCAAATAGGTAACTCAAAAACTACCATTCTGCCAGCTAGATTAATCCTACTTATCTTGGTGAGAATTGGTAAAATGTAAGACAGCTGATGGCTCTGTAGCCAGTTACAAATTTGACATACTCCACAAAAACCTCATAAAAGCTTAGATAATAATGAAGAACTGAAAACATCCATTATAACACTGTGGTATGAACTCAAACAGCAGAACAGTCTATTGATATGACCCAGTAGTGTGCGCTTGCAGCCCAGAAAGCCAACCATATGATGGGCTACATCAAAACACAGGTTGCTCAGAGAACCTGTGGCTGCCCTATCCCTGGCAGCGCTCAAGGCCAGGCTTGACAGGACTTGGAGCAACCTGGTCTAGTGCAGGGTGTCCCTACCTATGGCAGAGGGTTGGAAGTGGATGAGCTTTAAAGTCTCTTCCAACACAAACCATTCTGTGATGCTATCTGGTATCTGGCTTGTTACGTGGATTTTAAAAATTAAACTTTACCATAAAAGAGGTTCAGCAGAAGTTGCTTATAACTCTATCTAGGAGATATAAATGTATATACATAGAGCTCACTCTCTCACTTTTCAAGCTTACAATTTACTTACATTACAATTATATGAGCGCATGGCTTACAAGATGCATTGAAGTCATTCAACAGAGCCATCTTCCCATGCACATCACCAGTGTAGAGCTAGCAGTAATAATCCATGGAAACACTGCTTTGCAGAAAAGCAAACCAAAATAACCTGTAAGCAACAAAACTCCCCTAAATCAGAGCAAATGAAAGCAACCAACACCATTTGTTACGTGATTTGTCAGGAATTGCTGACCCACTGAGACAGGATGTGCAGAGATTTTTCTACAGCGCTAAGTATAAAGCTGGCTTTCCACTGAGAACTTTGAAGTTAGTATGGTAATCAAAACTCCCAGTATAGGCCAAAAAAAGGGTGTTAAAAGGAGCACCAATGACAGAAGTGTGGAGAATAGACCCTCCTGTCATGAAGATTATCTGGACTTACAAACAATGACATCAGTAAAGGAAGGCAGAGCTCTCAGTACAGTAACAGTAACACAGTAACTCACAGAGGATTACAGGAATTTAACTGACTGCACAAGCAACAGAGCTGCGTGTCTATTGCCATCTTGCTCTGAGTAAACATATTTAATATTTTTAATTAAATTTTTGCAAACAGTGTTGCAAACTACCAAGGTTTTAGCTAGAGAACAAGCTCCAAAACGTAAAAAACTGAAATACTGGGTGAACTCACTTGTAAATCATTTCAAACTTAACCTTTTACCCTGAAATCTTGTTAGAATCACGCTAATCTTTCAAGAACCCTAATCATCTCCCCTACTGATTCCCAGAAGTAATTCCAGCCATTATTTTATTTCCCATAAAGAAGAGAAACAAAATCAAATTGATGGAGAAAATTTGTTTTAGTGTTTCTGCCCAGCACCAAGAAGAATGGCATTGTGATTTTCAGGGCCATACAGCTGGCATGGCAGTTATGAACATCCATCAATTAGAGCTAGCACCAAATTAAGAGAATCTTTGCACTATAACAGAAAAAAACCCCATGGGTAAGCTAATATAAAGCCTTCTCAGACCCTCCACTCTTGTTTCCACATAAAGTATTTTTGAAGTACTGTGTTAGCAAAGGAATTCAGAACTGCCAGTATGTTGAAATCTAAATACAGACATCATGAGGCTTACTCTTCTAAGGTCACACATAACACTATCACACAAAAACACTTACACAATTTAATTCAATGAAACTCGTCATATATTTAAGTGCTCTACTGAACTGTGGTTATAGAGCTCAGAATTTTAATAAAAAAAACAACAAACAAACCAAAAATCCAACCAACCCTAAATACTTGAACATTATCATTAATTTCTAAGTAACACTTAGAGGAGATCAGTAATTAAAAGAATGGAGCCACCACCTGCAGGGAAAAGCAACTCAACCCTTTCAATTGTTACAGAAATAACAAGAATGGGCAAAACAGGAGGACTGAGAAGGACCATCAGATATTCATAATGGGGCAAAAAGTCAACAGATTAGATTTAAGGGCAAAGTGCCAACATTAAAAGTAAATCTGTTTACTATAATGCTCTAAGTAAAGTCTACAGTTAACAGCATTTTGTATGGATGGATGTTTAAGCAAAATTATCAGAGATATACTTTATTCATTTATTTTTAAGAGGAACAGAAGAAACAAGTCTGTTTACTGAATGTTTTATTCATTTTCCTCAGCAGCAGCCTACACAAAGCCTAACAGGTAAGTGGGATTTGGTTTTCAGAGCAAATTCTAATTCTGGTTACTACACTTCAAGTTTGCAGTTAATAACCTGAAACAATACTAAGCAAAAGAAACAGTCAAGGATGACACAATCAAACAGAACTTCATGTGTCAAAATGTCAGAGAAAAGAGTATGTTTACATCTGGCTAATTTAGGCCAATGATAGGGTTAGGCCTGCAGGACCAGAATACTGACTGCTGTTTACATGGCTACAGCAAAAATTAATGCTTTTTTACTAACTTGCACCAACAACACTACCGTCACAAACCCCCTACTCTTTAAGTATAGAAAAATATCTTTCTTTCCAGCATTCACTATATCAAAGTTCCATCTTGTTCTCAATTTACTCCTAGGAGAATTTCTCTTGAATGTAGACTGTTTATCAAATCACTGGGAAAGACAGACTTTGGAGAAAAAGTGCAATAAACCAATTTCAAACTAGTCTGTGAAAGAACAAGAAAACATGTTTCCAAAACTCAGTAAATTGAAAAGCAAACCTGACAACTTACAGAAATGGCAACTATTTTCCATTCAAAAAAGTTTTTAAATTATTATGTATTGGAACTGCGTATCTCTGACTCAAACTTGTGACATTTTTCTGTCTGTTAACACAGTATTAAATGACTGATAGTGATGAGAAATTTAAAATGCATAAGACAGTATCACTAAAAGTAGGATGTCACTTAATCATTCTGGATTTAATTTTATGAACAGGTTCAAGTTCTCCTATATGGCTTCAGCCAAGCCAGCAGGCTCTTCAGCAATTTGCTAAATTAAATTAAATTAGCTGGAATAATCTGAAGTCCACGAAAATGACACATTCAAGCTTGGTACTATTTTAAAGCAGGAATCTTGCTATGAGAAGGAACGTTGGTGTGGAGAAAGTATTAATGTAAAGAAGTAAATAAAATACATTCTTGAAGACGAAGATAAATGCTCCTCCTGTTCAAACAATTTGTAAGAATATAACACTGAAATCTCATTAATTATAAAACGAAGTGAAAACTATAAAGCAAAGCACATTTAACTGAATACGACAGAATGCATTACTGATTAGCACGAAAGAAGACTCAAATTTCCTAATTAAATTTGGAAAGTTTAGGAAATTAGAAAACTATGTTTATAGATAGTATTAAGTGTTAGTCTGTTAATCCAAGGAAAGCCAATTTATAAAATGAGAAAGATAAAACACACAGAAGTCCATCTGTTAGTCAAACTCTGAGAAGCACCCAACTTCTCTGTTTTCATTCCTGCTGGCGTCAGGTAAACTGGGTGATGCAATGCCTGAATCCCAGGCCATCCTCACTACCAACAGATCAGATCTAAAAAGCTTACTCTATTCTGCCAAGTCAACTTCTTTGTGGCTGCTTTCTCTCTCAGTGGTGTGAAATGACACAGCTTTAAAAGAAATTGTGTTTTAAACCTGGTAATTACAGAGACCCAGATAGAGAGAACCCAGTTACCAGCAGACCTATGGGCTAATGAAGTAGAAAAAGATGGGCAAGGGGAAGGTTGACAAGCTTTTAAATCAGTGCTGCCTCTGACAGACAGTAACATACAATCATGACCTCAGTCACTCTAGGTTAAACTGGGCATGGATCTCTCAGGATATGATTTCATGAGAGCTTTAAGAGCATAACCAATTTTAGGAGTCCTTTTAGTCCTTCATCCCTGCACCCGAAGAGCAGCATGTTCTTCAGCCATCAGTTTTCCAGGAATAATGAGTACAGTGAAATGATTCAAGCATACATGAACTATGTACAGTAACTGTTATTGCAAAGGCTGTATTATCAGAGGCAGAGCTTTGGCATGTACAGTAGGAGTCAGATGTAGTAACCACCACCACAACAACAGTTCGAATGAGATGTTCCTAGGACCAAAATTAGGCTCTGGCAGTTTCAGGCAAACATCTGAAGAAGAAAAATATTCTGTGTTTCACTTCATAACCATTGCATGAAAAGACCAAAATGTTGTAATCCTCAGGGAAACACCATGAGGAGCACACTAAGAAGGCAAGACCCAGAAGCAATAATGAAGACTATGGCATGGGAACAAAAAGCCTCAATCCTTTAACAAATGTCTATTTACCATTTTCATGAGGTGACAAAAAACGTACAAAATTGCTGTGAATGGGTTAAAAAGGAAACACTTCCCCCTCAGATGACATTATAACCCTGCCTACAATCTGTTTAGATGAGTTTAAGAGCCAAGATGTTCCATGCAATTACATATTGTGAAACTCTTGGATACTTCAATAACATTAAAATAGAATGTTTTGAAAACCTCTGCATAGTATTTCTAGGAAGTGTAAGGAACATCAGCCCCATTCCAACAAGAAACCATTATAACAAAATAGTTTATTGCAGAATATTGCTACACTAGGTCAGAGGTAAAAACAATGCATTCCTCATGTACTTACTGCATCTTGAACTCTGTATTCAGAACAGTCAACATCAGAACTAATTTAAAAATTCAGAAGCAAATTTTATTATTGTTTTTATGTTCACAGTGCTACCCAGAACTATCACTATCACAGAACTATCAAAGTTAACCAGAGAATGTAAATAATGAATGTAAATCATAGAATAGTTATGGTTGGAAAGGACCTTATCCATAACAAATGAGCATTTTCTGGCTATTTTAGTGATACTGAAGCTGACTGTGTTACTCAAATTCATTTGAGTAACCTGAGCATTCACACAGGGAAGATGTACAACTTTGCTCCTTCCCATGCTGAACCTCGGCCACAAGCACACCTTGCTGTATACTGTGCATCACTGCCACCCTCTCCCCATTTTCTTTTCTGTCTCCCAGTATTGCCTTTAATGTTTTTTGTTATCCATATATATGCTTTTAACAAATTTTTGTCATTTATTCCAATCCCTTTCTAGCTATACCCAAAGGTGTTCATTTCAGGGCATGCACTTCTTCAGAAGGTGCCACAAGAATGTTTATATTTGGACTGCCACCCAAGCCTGCAACCTGTATTGCTCATACTGCTTACGAAGTGGCTGTGTTAGCACACAGAAACCATTGCTTAGAAACCATTAAGCAAGTGCGCAATAATGAAGAAACATGTGGTCATACAGCTATTACTTATTCCTATTACTGTTCACTGCAACAAATCTACAAACAAGAATGGTGCCCTACTGTCCTTCAAAACATCACAAAGTTTTCTCCACGATCAGGTTAAAGTCAGGCCACAAATATACTACAGAGCAGAAAACTGATTAATATTAACAAGCTTTCAGAAATACTGCTCTTCCCTAACTTATAACACATTCTTTAACACACAGGCATTTCCCCTTAAAAACTTTACAGTCCCCTAACTGCTTACAGAAACCAGCTAAGCAAGCTGTCTGTTACTTCATTCCGTCTCTTCTATGGATCCATTATTTTATATTTTGATTTAAAAGCTAAAATCAAACACAGTCTAGAGAAAAAAATTGTCCTGGCAACTACAGACCACGTATGGAAGAATACAGAATCTAAAGATGCAGAGGAGAGGAAAGCGGGGAGGAGGCTGCACAGTCCCACTAAAACAGACTGTTTTCTCTATATGCCTACACTAGAAATACTTTAGAGGTCAACGAAGCATAAGTAGTCTTAAAAATAGATAAGAAGTCAAATGGGTCTAAAAAGCCATTGTGTCAAATGTCCTCTTATGGAAAGCTATGATTACAACCCTTTAGTGTAAGCTTTGAGACAATAGATGTAGTCAAGAAAAAACTTCTACAATAGTCTGCATTTCTTTTTTTGACCCTTACTGCAATACTTTTCTCTTTCTCACTTTAGTATTTGAGGCGCTTCTGCATCTTTGTTACAGAATGAATTTTCATGCCTGTATCATCCCCTCCTTTCTGTAGTGTCCCACGATCCTGGGTCTTCTACTACAACTCATTTGGAGCACTTTCCTTCTCTGTTATTCCTCATCATGTTTTTCTGGTGTCGCTTAAAATCTTTCTCTTTTACCCTCTAATCCTTATTCCAGACTGACCTCATTCCCTTACCCAGCCTCACTGACTCACAAATCTCTCTTCTCCACTGACCTCCCTCCTGCTGTTCAGGTTCTCATATGGATCTTTCAATGCAAACACAGACACCTTTCCTCCCATGCCCTCTTCTCTCTGCCTGTCAATACAAATCATGTACAAAATCCTATTCTGAGAGGTCAGAATTGCAAGGATTCAAAAAATAATTCAGAAGTTATGAAACATGAGAGTCAAAATTTCCTCAACAAGCAATTGTTTTTAATAAGCAAGTGATCTTAATAAACTACTATTTAAGAGGAAGATAAAAGGTGCTTTAATAATTTATCAGTTGGGAAAGTTGTTCAGATTCTCCCATAAAACTTCAGAAAAGTCAAAGACCCTCCTGGCACAGACACTGCTCCTTTTGGAGCAGTGGGTTTCTAACTGGGACTACCAGCCCCCTAGCAGGCTCTCAAAAACTTTGAATATACCCAAATCCATGCGATAAGTAGTAAAGACTTTCTTTGATACTTGGAGAGTTTCCACTTGACTCAAAACAGATAGTAGCAGACTTCCTAATGCTGCCTCTTTAACCTGCCTTACTCCCCACCAGTAACATCCTAAGAGTAAATTAAAAACTACTATATGATTATTATCTTCCTCCCTCCACTTCTCACATTTTTCTTTAAAGACCTGAGCTGAATGGCTGATAATTCTAGTGAGATATTTTATTTTTAGGGGAGATTTCTGTCACAGGGGATGCCTTGCCCAGGTAATCACTGAAGGAGACTAGAATCTTCTATGGGAGGCAGCGCTGAAGTGTCTGTTCTCTAGTGACAGTATCCATAAAAACTGATGCCCAACTACTGCATACATGTTGATTTCTTCCTTCTAGTCCATCTTATAAAAACAAGTTGCAGAAAGAGTGGAGGAGAAAATCCTTCAGCCTAGTCCAGCCTGTAGCATTCAAACTCCTAGCTGATATTACCTAAGGCAGTCTCCTTTAGCAATCATAAAGAACTATGAAGAACTAAAGAACTTTCAGAAAAAAAATAAAACCTCACAAACATATCTTCTGAATTATAAATAAAATGTATGGGCCTAATTTTACTTATGTTGTTTTTAACCTGTGAAACAAAGCCCGAGGGCCCTCACTGTTGCCTCAGGAACAGATCTTGACCAAGGCAGTGGTCCTTCAGCAATTCTTTGCCATCAGCCCGTAATATCCTGCTATTCTAAGGGAATTCAAAAGGTGGTAAGTAAATGTATACATGAGCCTAACTGAAATCTAAAAATCCCCTACACAAAGATACGTACATCAGGTATAACCATGGAGGACCAGTGTGAAATGAGTGAAGCAAATGAAAAAGAAAATTGACAAGTAGAAAACTCTTTTTAAAATCTGTCATAAACATGAGCTCAAAGAATATCTAAAAGAAGGGAATTCAAAGAGGAGCCAAAACTGAGTAACAAGAGATAAACAGATCATCTACTTTGATACACTCTTTGCAATTATTTTTTTCTATAATATTTGGCTATGGCTGCCGGCTGGGAAAAGCTGAACATTACTGTTCTATCCCTTACAGTGTTTAAATAAGCCTCTCACAAGGGCAGTTAGATGAGATTCTTCATTTTCCAGGGACAGAACCATGACCATTTTGTTTCTGCCACTGGAACGAGAGATAAGCCCTATTAGATTTTGCAACTTTTCCCTCTCTCCCTTGAGTCTGCAGGGGGGAGGAGAGAAGTACACAGACCTTCTCTCCCCAGATTCATACAAGGTCAGGAAAACCATTAGAAACAACCCTATAAAGACCTGAAAACCTGCTCATACCTATATTTTTAGATGAGCGCACAGCGGTAATGCAAAAGGCATTAAGCACTGAAGCTATGCCTGACACTACCCTGCATCCTTTAACTATATCCACATGTGCTTTCCACGCTGCACTTATGTCTCACTCACTTTTTGAAAATACAAGTTGTAGGTACCATACCTGCAGTCAGTTACCCTCAGAAACAGTCTCCTTTCAAAGGAAAGGAAAACAAGCAGAAACCTGCTTTCAGCTGCCTACCAATTCAGTTTCCTTTAAAACCTAGATGATGATACGAGCAAAAAATCAAGCACAATTTCTGAGTTGCGAGTGACTCTTCATGCTGTAGCATCATGCTTAAACACACCACTGTGGTACCCACAAGAACCATCCTACTACGAGGTAGGCATAGGCTCTATTAAGCCTAATGAACTATTCCTCTTTTATTAATCAAACAGCTCACTTTGAAAGTATATAATGAATTCTGTAATACAAACAAGCTTGAAGGATAATATGAAAATAACTGTGATTGCTGGGGTTGCAGTATACATTTTTACCTATTAATCCAAGCCATTTTTTTTATGAGACTACAGGCCACTTACAAGCACTATTTCACTTATCTCAGAGGGGCAAAAAAAAGAAACATTCTGGTTTGGTGACTTTTTCTCCATACATACACATGTACGTTTAGTAGCTGCCATTCCCAGTTACCTCTTAAGCCATAAGCAGTCCTGCTGAATCCACAGTGAGTGTAAGTGAATTCAATACTGGTAAAAGGATTATGCTGTGCCGTTAGCCTCACAGGCAAGAGTTCACATCTAAAACTTATGCAGAGAAGGTCCAATGCTGTGAAGAGGTTTGGAAATCATTAGCAGCTGACATCTTAACCAAGCAAGGTCAACATCTCTTCAGTTAATTTCCTCATTCAAAGTTAGGACATCATGAGTATCTTTCAGCTGAGATCTTCTAGAAAGAAACACAGCCACTACCGGGTTTTCACCATGCCTTGCACAGTTACCAGACTGTAACAAACTGTGTTGCGTAACAAGTTGAGTCATGCTATTTTCTTCAAGGTAGATCAAGTAAACGTCATGTTTATTCTTCATATACTCCTGTCACTAACAAGTTAATCCAGGGTTGTGATGGTATATTGCAACTCTTCCTGTCACTGCCATGGAATTCGAAATCAACAAATATTTAACATATTTCACTTGTTTATAAATTTCCTCTGTGTGTAGAGGTTTGCTCAGTTTCAAAAGAGGAAGAAATGCTTATTTTGACTTCTGTTAGAAACAAACCGATAAAAGCACTAGCAATTTGGAGCACTTAACATTTCACCAAAGCTAATGCACCTCCTGAACTTATGGAAAAGAAGGATGAGATTTTGTTCTCAGAACTCTTTAGTGAATTGGGGGCTTACTCTGAAAGTTTTCACATCAAACAGATTAACTGTTCCAAAGGGGGACACTGACAACATCCTGAAAATCAACTCCCTTTAAAAGGTCTCCAGCTGAGAAAATTATTCATCTATTTGAAATTATTCATCTATTTGAAATTATTCATCTATTTGAAATTATTCATCTATTTGAAAATTTAGCCTAACCCTATGTCCAGATAATCTAATGTTATGATCCTGCAATCCTGACAGGCTGCTGAAGTAGAGCGCACTTGGCACTGTGTCAGCAGCTCTTGACACTCCGTGTGATCAAACAAGACAGCTAATACAGTTCAGGCTAATGCGCTGAATGAGCATACAAACAAAACACATTGAGGCAGAGTTATTTTAAGACTCTTACTTAGAAAACTAGGAAACCATTGATAAGAGGCTTTACGAATAATGCGCAGTTTCGGAATGTGAATGGGTCAGAAAGAAGACTGGACCAAGAAGGCAACTGTAGTTTCAAATGGGTAATGCTGCAAAAGGCAGGGTTGGGGCTTAAAAAATAGCTTAAAATAGCATTAAAAATAGCTTAAAATAGCTATCTTAAGTTTGAGGAAGTTAGAGAGTGGATGAAACTGCAGAGTGCTTTCAAAGGGAAGGCCCTTGAAGTTTATACCTGAAAAGAAAATACGCATACATGGCGACAAAGGCATAACAGGGAGTTTGGAAAAGCTGGATAGTCCAGCTCTGGTCAGATTGAGCTGGGAGAGCAGCTAAATATATAAGACAAAATACCAAATCCAGAAGTCAGAAAAAGGGCTAAAAAAGCAAACAAAGATGAGAATGCAGGTAGTTTTGAAAAACAACAAAAAGACAACATAATAACATATAAATAGCAACATCCTTGATAGGAAATCATGAATACACAGCATGATTTTCATGCAAGTGGCTAAAGAATTTTAAGTGGAATTTCTCAAAATAACATGAGACTTAATCATAAGAAAAGGGAGATGGAGAACAAAAGGCAAGAAATGAGTTTCTGAGGGCCAGGCAGTCAGCAATACGATACACCATTAGATATCCACAGGATGGAGAAACAGGAAAATTTCATGTCAACAGTGCACATAAAGCACATTTACACATCTGACAGAGGGGATAAAGCACATGTATGACTAGAGCACAGCTAGAGAGCTTCTGATAGAGTATTTTTTTGACTACAACCATAAAATATGATAGAACACACTGGGAGATAAGGCACCAGTAGACGTATTAAGTATGTTTGGTAAACAGACTCAAGAGATAGGATGACTGCATTATTCCATAGTGGGATAAAGGGGGGCAGACAATGTATCTGGGGGAAGTAGAAGGGTATAAGAGCAGGTTTGTACTGGAAGCTGAAGTGTACAAGAAGAAATAAAATATGCACTGAAAGATAAGGTATAAGAAGACACACATGGATAAAGAATACATGAATGGAGGAAGAGCAGACCACCAATTATAACTTGATTATTATGGTGCCCTTTGAATGTGCACAGACAAATATACAGTGCAAAACTATATTTTCAGTCAAAAGACTGATTAATAGCTGTGACAATGCCATATATTGAGGGTATGAGTAAGCAGTTGCAAACAAGTTTTAAGGATATATATTAAGATCAGTGGCATGATAATTTATGCCAGAGTTATTCTGGTAGATGTGAACGTCTTGGGATAATGAAAGGAAAAGTTAGCAGAGATAGATGGAGATAAGGTAGGCATACATTACTAGAAGAGGGAAAAGTCCAAGGAACAGCTCACAGGTTCGGAATTTAACGATGTGCTCTCATCTCTGACCTGTAACAGGCATTACACAGAATCATAGAATCCCAGGTTGGAAGGAACCTCAAGGCCCATCTGGTCCAAACTTTTTAGGCAGGATGTCCCAGCACCCTGTGCAGCTGGGACAGAATGATGGCACAGAGGCCTTACTGTTTACGTCTAAGTGAATGTATACAACAGGTGGAAGGAGAAGATAGTTGTATGTACAGGTAAAGTTGCAAGGAACAAAAACCATGCATCAGCATTATGTACAGACGGGTACAGAGGAAGGGTGGACGACCACAACAGCGCTTACATACACCGAACCAAAGGAGACAGTGAAACGTATATGTACACACCTGCGGGCATGTGTGCGATTGCAGGAGTTGGGCCAGGACACGCGGCGCTAGGACACGGAAAGTGAAGCAGCAGAGCCCCCAGTAGCCTGCCCGGGCGAAGACCCACCTATGGGCACAGGCAGGAGGAAGCCGGAGCAGGCAGGAGGGCAGCCCGTGCGGCAGGACAAAAATGGCAGGCAGCAAACCCGTCCGCCAGGCGCTGCGGGGCGGGGACCCTCGGGCCGCTCGTGAAGAGGAAGAACCTGGGGCCTGCATCAGCCACCGCCGGCACCGCAAGCTGGTGTTGCCGGCTGCGGCGGGAGGAAGCGGCGAGCGATGCGTGTAGCGGCGAGGGACAGCCGGGCCGCCCTTCCGGGCTTCCGCGACGCGGACATCCGCGGGGAGGACTCACCCTTCGCTGGAAGTCTCCTCCTCGGCCATGGCGGCGGCGCGGCGACCTGGAGTTGGCAGCGGAGTAGGAGCGGCGGCGGCAACGGCTGGCAACGCAGCGAGAGATAGCGCGACCGCGATGGCACCGGCCATCACGCGCTCCTCCCTCCTTCCTGCCCGCCCGCGGCTGCGTCATCCCCGCGGCGGCCACCCACACCGTAGAATGAGGCGCCCAGAGCGCCGCCGCGGCCCCGCCGGGCAGGGGAGGCCTGCGGCGAGGGGATGAGGCAAGGGGAAGGGAGGGGAGGGGTTGCCGGGCTTCGCTGGAGCGGTGCTCCCAAGGCGCGACTTGTTGGCCTCGAGCTGTCCGCCTGATACCGAGGTAGTAGTAGAGGCCCGGAGCAGTCGCCGGGCTGAGGGGGAAGTGCTGTTAGTGTTCCGGTGTGCCCTGTGAGCCAGGTGTGCCTATCTGGTTACCGAGTGCATCTCCAGCTCACTGCCTCCCCGCTGTAGGAGGTGCGCGGAGCTGATCGGGACCGAACACCGAGCTGTTCCACCGAACCAGCAGTGAGGCCTGCGTGCCGGCGCACAGCTGACGATAAAGCCAAGCCAAGGCAGGGACACCCAGAGCAAGTCACACAGGAATGCGCCCCAGTGGGTGTTGAATGTCTCCAGAGACAGAGATTCCATAACCCCCTTGGGCAGCCTGTTCCAGGGCTCTGCCACTCTCATTGTAGAGAGGTTCTTTTGTAGTTTGTGGGGGGGTTTTTTTAACATGTAAGAAGCAAATTAGGAGCTCTGGATGTAACTGAGGCATTATCTGTATCTGGGACGATTACAAGTAGAACAACTGATGCAATTTTCATTTTCAAGCGTTTTGAAAAACTTAAGTGCAACCGTGTCTATGGGGAGGAGAATGCTGGGGGAAAGGGATGTGCTAGTTTTAGAAAGCATTTAGCTTCACAATACAGGTTGTGTTACTACTCAGCTGCACAAGAACTACATTCGTATTGAACAATTGCCAAACCTTAACTGAAATAGAACGGCAAGGTGCAGTCAGTGGAGGGAGTGGCAGGAAGTTTCCAAGTCTGCCATTTCTGAATTTTGCCACTGAGCTGAAGCAATTTAGAAAAACATAGGGATGATTGCATACCATTTCTGAAATCCTTTGACAAAAGGCATAAGATTAATTTGGCAATAGCTGAAATTATTCTCAGCTAAAACTATTCTGCAATTTTAGGAACAGTGATTGTTGAGATTACACAATCTCAGCTAGTTTGTGTCACAGTGCTTTAGTAATTTGACATGTTTCTCTGGAGAGTGTATTTATTTTTTTATTATTGCTCTGAAAGATTTTATTTACCAAAAATGTGAATATCAGTAAGTGCAAATGTACATGACCACAGGCAAACACTTGCGGCTTGAAACAATAGCTCTGAATGCTATGGGTTTTTTCCTTCTTAATTTCAACAGAATAGTAAGTTTAAACCATCATAAACAAGATACATGCCCTGCTTGTGGAATATTCAAGTGTTCAGACACAATTTTCTCTATTTACTTACTGGTTACACTTGTTTAAGTTGCACTTGTCTAAGCAGCCCTTTCTTTCATTGAGAAATTACTCAGTTTCCTTAGAACTGATGGGGTTATGTGGGTAAATCAGCTGTATTTATGTACATTTAGAAATGACTGTAATAATGATGATACAAATGGGTCATGCATCAGTTGGCTGATGTTGTGATGTAGATGAATGAAGGACTGGTGTGTCATAAGTGAATAGTTCAGATGAGTTTTTCCATTTTTGTATTTCAGAGAAATTTCAGGACACTGAAAATGTCTGTGACTCTGAGGGAATGGTCCCTGCAACTGTTTGATCTCTCACTTCTCTATGTTGATTTTTAGTGGGAGTTGTATTTGCCCCTCTTTATTGAATTAGTTTAATAAAAGATATGTCACCCAATGTTGCTATTATAAGCCAGAATTTTATTTTCAGATCCTCTTCCCTAACATAGATAAGGTTAAAATAGACTTTCCTCTTTCAATAATAAAGTCTAAAATAACCCAACAGATACCTGCTTGCTTTGTTGCTATCCTTATAGCTTCCTTTATTAGATATTTTCAGGGCAAACATCTTTCCTGCTAGCAACAGAAGAAAAACCAAGTTCCTTTTGCTGGGAAAGCAATACAACTGACCTCATGAATCCCCCTTCTCCTGGACTGAAAGACAAAAGATCTCCACACTAGAGAAAGACTCCAGATGACATTACAGAAATTGGAGTGTCAAAGTCATCTTGCTTACTCTGGATTTCACATAGTAACTTTGAGACTGTTTATGTTAGAGGCCAGTTCATGGTAACTGTCATTGTTATTAGCTGCTTGACATTTGGGGTTCTACTAGTGTCTCTGTCAATATTCTTCAAATATAGAGAATTTCTATATTATACATAGTATGCTTGTGATCTGACTTTCAACCCAACAGAAGCAGCTACTTGTCAGCAAGAGCTTGTGATTTAATAAAGCACAAAAAGAGACCAATAGTGTTTGTCACCCACATTTTTTATAACAACTCACTTAGGAAGCTACTTCTCCAAACTGCATCCCAAATAGCTTGCTGAAATCAATCTGAGCAAAAACTATAGAGAAGGTTAACCTGGCCCAATATGTACAGATTGAGGGGAAAAGGTTGTTTATGCTTGCTATTTATATTAAAATTATAAAACCAGCAGTTTGATGAAAGTAACATCATATTCTGTGCTTATTCTGTTTTGGTAGCAATAACTAAGGTGGTATCCCAGCGCATGAGCAAAGTGGCTCACACCATTTCCATCCCTGTGGCGTTTCAGCAAGCATGTTTTTACTATCATACAGTCTCTGCAGGCCCTTCATTTCTTACTCCCACAGATCCTCCTCCTCTGAGTGTCTGCTCCACAAGTTTGGCCATAATTTCCAGCTGAAAACTTGAGCCTTACCTCTGATGTTGAAAAGGAGCCACCTTATTTTGACATTTTGCAAGGACTCAGGATAACAAGGAGAAAGCAGAATAAATGTGATCGGTTTCTGCAAATAAACATATTTGTGATGGCAAGAGGAACTTGAAGCTGTCATAGGATGTCTCTGGGAGATCCAATCCGTGCCTGTCACTGGAGGACTTAACTGCCATGCTTCTTCCGAGGAGAAAACTGACATTTGTCATGTGCCCCAGGGCCTGAATCTGCATATATTAGAGCTAGTTGTGGCAAAGCCAGAGCAGAAGCCCAAATAGGGCTTGAGGACTGAAGATTTACCAGCTTTCATGATGTTTGATTTACTTTTTTTTTTGTACCTCTGTAGTGGAGATTATTATTTTGAATACAACTACTCTAAGAAGGCATTGCCACCTTTGGGCCAGAACCATGCATTTTTTAATGCTACCCACAGTCCTTCTTTTAAATGTTCTGAGCAGCTACAATCCCTTTACTAGTTTATCCTTTCTCAGAAGTTAAATAGGAGTTGAAATTGATGAATTGTAAATTAATTCAAAGCAAACACCTCATAGTGAGACAACCCCTTCCTCACCATATACCCTGGATTTGGAGAAGGCTGAGGTTCTTAATGACTTCTTTGCCTCAGTCTTCACTAGCAAATGCTCTGACCACACCACCCAAGTCTTGGAAGGCAGATGCAGGGGCTGTGAGAATGAAGACCCTGAGCCCACTGTAGGACAGGATCTGGTTCGAGACCATTTTAGGAACCTAAATGTACACAAGTCCGGGGGACCTGATGAAATCCATCCGCAGGTCCTGAAGGAGCTGCAAATGAAGTTGCTAAGCCACTGTCCATCATATTTGA
>JAOEHY010030520.1:0-17656 GCA_025447955.1 Psilopsiagon aurifrons | reverse complement strand
ATACGGGTACGGGCACGGGCACGGGCACGGGCTGGGCGGCGGGCGGAACGCGGCTGGAGGGGGCCGCGGGCGCTGCGGCCGCAGGCGCTCGCTGTGTGTGTCCTGCATCCCCGCGCCCACAGCGTGAAACGGGTGAAAAGGGGTAAAACCCGCACTAAACCGCCCCAGATGTGGCTATTTTAGCCCCAAAACCGCCGCGAAGGGGCGTGTCACCGGTGGTACTGCTGCAGCAGAGCGAGGGGCGGCCCCTGCGGCAGCGCGGTCGCGGCTGCAGGTGCGCGGCGGGGCGGGATGGGGGAATAAGGGCGTTTTTTCGCGTTCCTCGGCCGTTTTCGCTGTTTTTCTGCCCCGCTCCCTGCGGCGGGCGCGGCCGTGCCTGTGTCGGCGGGGGGCTGCGGCAGGAGGGCGGGCAGCGCCTTCCCGCCCCGGCGCGGTGCCATCTTCTGCAGCCGCCCTCGGGGAGGGGGGGGCGCGGGGCGGTTGTAATTAACAACGGTCGGTTAATCAATAATAAGAAATCATGAGGAAAAGGTGGCTTAAAAGCGGGAGCTGTCCACGCCCTGCCCCACATTTTGGGGGTTGGAAGCGGTATGGAGGCTATGGCACCCCGGTGTTGCCCTGCTTTGTGCATCCGCAGGGTAAGGGGTGCTGGTGTTTAACGTTAACGGTGGGTTCCTGCCCTGCTGAACCCCGGGGTCTTTCCCTTTCTTCCCCCATGGGGTTGGGGATGCCGGTGTCCCATGGGTTGGTGCTGGGGTGGTGGTACCCGGTGTTAATGGAGGTGTTGGCAGGTCCTGGATGTGCCTTATACCTTGCCAGCATCCCCATGTCATGGTGAAATTGCCCCTCTTATCTCTGTCATCAGCCTCTTTCCATACTGCTCTTCATTCTTGTCCTAAAATCACCCCAGCGGGCCACGGGTCCGGTCCCTTTCTGGGCTTTGCCCTTATTCCCTTCAGTTGCTGGGTGTTTCTTTGTTTTAAATCTAACTTCACGATGTGGAAAGGGAAGTTTTCTCACCAGGTGTTTCCAGGCACGCTGTGTGGCATCCCCTGCCTTGGAGCAGTTAAAGCCGTGAGAAGCAGGAACAGCTCATTCCAGGTGAGGGATGGAGATTGCTGCCTGCATCCCTGTCTGTCCAGGGGAGGATTTGTTCAGGGAAGGTTGGTTTAAGCCCTAAAGATGCAGTCCTGTTTGTTCGCAGAGGGAAGCTGCCATCACTTTAAAGGGAGTTTCTCCTTCCATTTGCTGGTGGTACCACCACGCGAGGTGCAGCTCCATTTGCAGCGAGGGGCTGGTCTTGCTTAGAAACGGTGTGGCTGGAAGGAGCTGCTGAGATGAGCTAAGCTGTCACTCCAGCTATTGGTGCGCAGCGTGTGCTCGAGCTGCCTGCGTTTCTCCGTGTGGATCTGGGCACATGTTGAACGTGTGTCTGAATGAGTGGAGCAAAATTCACTACTGAGAAGCATTAATCTGGTGTGTTGAGCAATGGCTGTCCTCTTACAGCCGATGAAGGGGCTTTACCTTTGCTGTCTGTACCTCACATTTGGAGTATTTAATGGCTTTCCTTCTGCAGGTCAGGTTTTTTGCCTGTTTTCTGAAGGTGCTCAATCACAAGAGACATTTGGGCATTTGCAGGCTAAGCTGAGGAAAGGAAAATGAAAATCTCATTCTGTCTATAATTGAGAAATAGTCAAACCCAGATAGAATCATGGAATGGTTTGGAAAGGACCTTAAAGCCTTAAAGTTCCGCCCCTTGCCGCAGACAGGGACACCTTCCACTAGAGCAGGTTGCTCCGACCTGGCCTTGAACACTGCCAGGGATGGGGCAGTCACTTTGTTCCCTCTTGATATGCAAAATGCTTGGGTTTACCCCAAGATACATAACTTAAGGAGGAAGGCAAGCTGCTGGCTGACTTACTTGCAGTGCACAGAGGTTTCCAGGCAGGTAATTTGCACCTTATACGAGTATTGCATTGTCTCATTCATACTCTAGATGGAAGAATGGTGTTTGAAAAGGGGTGTGTGGCTGTGGCATGCTTTCCAATGCACCCCTCAGTATTAGCTGAGCTATCTCATGATATTGAATGCTCTTGGAAATGAAGGCTTGTGTTCAGGGCTTTGGAATTACAATGCAGGTGGGGGTTGTTGTTTGAGACCCAGCTCTTGTGTTCCAGGGAAATGGGATGCTTGTCCCACAGGCTTTGGTGCTTGCGTCTCCGTCCTCCATAAGGCTTGACTGAAATATCAGAGGATCTTAGGGCAATTGGGTCTTGAGCATATAGAGCTTGAAATGAAGCACCTGGTGAGCTCTGGTGGTTTAAAAGGTTATTGGTCCATTAGTGTGTGCGTGGAGATGTCCAGTGCTGTGGGTCTTGTCTTCACCGTGCACACCCAGGAGCTGATCCTTGAGAAACCTGAACTAAACCAGCTCTGCTTATGTTAATGAGTGAGGTGTTGATTAGTGAAAGTGCATGGCTGTTACCATTTGAAGCCTTTAAATGAAAGCCAGAGAGGCCCATATGGTCAGCCCTGCTCTGGAGCAGCTTGCTGCTGGGCTGCAGCCTTCAGTGAACTTGTTGCAAAGGTCCCATCTGACGTGAACGTGAGGCAGATCAAGGTGGTGTGGTGTCTGCCTGGAAGAGCAAGGCTGTTTGCTGCTCTGGAAGGGGCAGGTGGCATTGCAGATATGGACCTTTACCCTTCATCAGCTGGGATTAGCCAAGATGAGGACAGAAGCAACGGGACCTCTGTGTGCCCTGTGGGGAGCTCCTATGGGGAGGAGGTAGGTCCAGTCCCTTCAGGTGACAAGGTGCAGGTCACAAGTGTGATAGTATGGGGTTTGTGTCTCTCCCTTCCTCATTACTTGTCCTTTTCAAGTTCTGTGTTAAGTATTTACAGGTCAGGCTTCTAATTTAGTCTTCCTCACCCTGCTTCTCTGTCTCTCTGTTTCAGCCTCTTTCTTCCCAAGGCATTTCATTCTAACTGTCCCATTCCTTCTGTGCTTAATAAAATGCACTTCAGCAAGACCCAGTAAACATATTTATCTGTCCTGAACAAGGAGTGCTGCAGTATTCTCACTTCCTTCCCAAAAGCCATGGGGAAGTCTGTTCCCTGGCTGGGAGAGCAGTCCTCATAGGATAAAAATGAGGGAAATGCTCTTTCCATGCTGAGGCTGAGCCTGGTGCATCTAGCCAGGGACACTTGGAGCGTGCTTGTAAGGTGGGTGTCCTCATCTTCTGCCTTTCATGTTCCTCTGCTTCTTCTGGAAGAACCCTGTTCTTCATTGCATGCATCTGGATTTGAGTTGCAGCATTGTCTAAGTATTCGGGTATCACCTTGTGCCTTGTGTATTTGCTGAGCAGTTCTCACTGTAACAGCAGGGAGCAGAGCAAATTGCTCCTTGGTGACATTTATCTCCTCATTTGGAAGCTGGGCTTTGCAGCATTGTGGGGCTGTTAGAAACGGATGGGGAAAGCCATGTTCAAAATGCTTTTAAGATGGGGTGTCTGCTGCTTCCTCTGAAAGCCCGTGTCCATCAGCATGGGAGGAACAAACCATCCTGACACGTCCAGTGGAACCGCTTTGCCTGTCGGGGTGTCTGAGCGCTGCTGTTTGAGATGCAGGTGCTGGGTGTGCCCATGTCCAGACTTCCACACAAGTCCCTTTTGGCTTGCAGAGCATTGAAGGTGGGATCACGAAGCAGTGTCTGAGGGTGGTCCTTCCCTTTTTTTCCCCAGTAGGAATGTTATTCAAAAGCTGGAAGAAAGCTGTTGGGTTTGTCTTGAGCAGAATAAACTACTGGCAGCCCCGTGTGCTGATGAGGCTTGGTTGTGGCTGTGTCTTTGGAGAGGGTGCTGCTAATCTGGCTGTAGCAGTGCTCTGACACTTGATGAATTAGGCAAGAAAGAATCAGGGTGCTGGCTTCCACCTAGCTCCCAGCATCTTCCACTTAGCTTAGCTTGCTGTCTGGGGAGGTCAGTGGGCTAGTAGGTTGGCTTATTCCTTTCTAGGCTATGTGCTACCTGCTCATAGGTGTGGGGCTGGCCTGAGAGGTGGAAGCTTGTACTGAAGTGCCCTGGACTTGAGGTAGACTCATGGGCCCTTCATCTGGGTGATACTGAGAGGGTGTACTGTGTGTTTGGCACATGGCACAGGTTTAGGCAGGTTGTGGTTCTGCATACAGGTAAAGCAACCAGCCCCTGGACAGCAGGGTCTGTGTTGTGCTTTCTGGGTGTATGGCTTGCTCTAAGGCCTTTCAAAAAGCACTGTGAGCCCTTTCTTGCCCAGCAGAATGGGCGCCTCTGGCTGTATTAGGAGAGTTGAAACTGTTAAATCCAGGATGGTGTGTTCCTGCCCCATAGCCAAGTGGAGGGGGAGCCCCAGACTCAGCAATCTGGCTATTCCCAGCCGCTGTTCAGAGAAGCTCCAGCTGATATCTTGGGAGGAAGACAGAAGGTCTTGGGTCTCTCACTAGTGCTGCATTGGAGCTGGACTGGCTTTCTAGGTTTTTCTGCCCATCTGCTCTAAATCTCTGCTTTCTCTCTCAGGAGCTTTGCTTGCTTAACTGTAGGGTTTAGACCTCAGTGGTGGGCTGGTGTGGTGTCTGGGGCTCACCCCAAGGCCATGGCCTTGCTGGTGGGGTGCTCATCAATGAAGCAGGCAGTGCCCTAGTGCATGGGCTGCCAGCAGAGCAGTGCAGAGATGTTCCCACTTGTCTTAAACTCCCTGGGAGGGGATTTAGTGAGTGATCCCGGTTTGAGGTCAGTGGACTGCTTGTCATGAGGCAGCCCTGCCAAACCCTTGCAGGATACCCTCAGTCGTGCCCAAGACTGCATCCCTTGGATTGGATCACTGCTCCTTGGAGTGTCTGCTGGGTGCAGCATTGTTCGCACCTGGCTTTTCAGCACAACTAGCCCTCAATCCCAAGCTATCTTGGCAGATCACCCAAAGATGTGGTGGAGAGAGCAGAGAATTGTGGCCCTTTAGGTAACCCCTTGTGTGGCTTTTAAGGTGGGCACAGTTCTGCTCTGAGGGACCTGAGTCTCTTCTTGCAGCAGGATGAGTATCCTCCATCTGTGAGTTAGAGCTTTGTTTCACACAAATCTGCTGGTAGTAGGCTGTTATTTAAAGTGCCTGGGGAAGCATATGCAGTTTACACTAGAATCTGGAGGCTGGAGTATCTGTGCCTTGAGACTTGAGTGGAATTTCTTTGCAAGTCTAATGAGCTCTTCAGAGATCGATCCACTGATTTTTTTCCCCTTTCCCTTCCCAGCTGTCCCATCAGTAAGAGCAGTCATTGCATGTGGTGTGGCTCCTGATTTCAGTGTCTTGTCTTTAAATAGCCAAGCAAAGGCAGCACCAAGGGATACCTTCTGTTAAGCTAAAAGGATTATTGCTGCAGTTGGAATATTGCTAATTATTCCCATCTTTTCAGCTTTCCCACTGTACCTGCCCTGCCCTCTCTTCCTAGAGCAGGTATTGTTGATTTTCCATCCTCTGTGCCTTCCCTCCGTGCTCTTCTTGCCTTGCTGCAGAGTGGTTGTGGGATTGTACCATCTGTGTCCAGGGAAGGTGGATCAGGTGGGTCTGTCCCGTTTGGCTGGTCAGGGTGTGTTACTCCAGGTGAGCTGCAGCTCTGCTGGCTGAGGATGCTCTGAAGCACATGGGGAGGACAGAGCCTGATGGAGGTTATTGCAGGATGATGTCTGAGGGACAGATTATGCTAGTTCATAGGAAGAAGGACTGTATTAAACCATCAACACTTAAAAGGGGTTTCATCACCTCTCCTGTATTTATGTCTTTGAGTATTGTGTATGTGACTTTGCCATGGGCTGCAGTTGCAGGACTTTCTGCCGCTCATCAGCATTTCACTTTATGGCTCCTCATCGGCTCCTGTCCCGGACTGTCTGCCTGGAAGTGCCTGATGTAATTTCAGATGAATTTCATCAGGTCACTTGCTGCAGAATGAAATTCTTTGAGGTATTTGTAGATGGCTAAAAAAAAGCCCCTAAAGAAGCCTCTACCCTGATCCTTGGACACATCCAGCTCAGAACGTGCGCATTTATTTAGAGTGGTGAAATTCTTCCCTTTGCTGGAAGCATTTCATCTCTTACCTGATCAAAGCTTGACTTAGAGCCTGGGTGCATTGGTCTTACTATGAAGTATGTGTGTGTCTCACATCTCTGCTCCTCTGTTCTGCCAAATGTCACTTGATGTGAGCTTCCTGATGCAGGGACCACATCTGGCCAGCTGTGCTCAGTGGAGCTGAGAGCAGAGGAGGTGTGTCCCAGTCTGGATGGGAGGGCTGGAACTGGTGGTCAGTACCGTGCCTGCACGGTGATGTTAGAGCTGTGTCAGGCTGACAGCTTCCTTGCAATGGTGACAATACGTTCCTGTGCAGGTTTGCAGGGCTCTAGGTGAGTGTGTTCCTTGTGTAATTAGTTTGAGGACACAGCGATGCAGAAGGGGTGTGCTGGAAGTGCCTGTCCCAAGAGAAGGGATAATCCAATGGGATGAGGTTCCTGGAGGTTGGTTTCTAGCTCTGGCCTTCTGTGAACTCTGGCAGTCGTGTGTCAGTGCAGGCTGGTAAGAGGAGCCTCTGCATCAAAATGCAACTTAGATCTGAAAGAGTTCATCTGGTCAGGAGCAAAGGCAGCCCAAGATTTGTAGCTGTAGCTTCTGTTCCTTCCCTAATGCTGACCCACCTTACACAAAGTGCTGACCAGCTCCCTGCAGGTGCTGAGGATTTTATTACCCTCCTGCTGCAGATCCTGGATGTGATGGGGTGAGAGTTACTGGGACTGAATTACCTTTGTGCTTTAAGGTGAGATCTCTGATGGTGCTGATTTACGTTGTTGTGTTACAGAAGTGGAGCTTCATGTTCTCTCTGCTGGTAGCTGTGTTTTGTGGTATCAGGTGTTACTAAGCCTAAAGCTGGGATTTAATCCAGAATGAGAATGGCCTTTTGTGGTTTGTTTTCAGCTCCCACTTATTTCACCCTAAGCAAGCTCTGCCCTCCGAGGTTACCACCTTACGTGCGGTTTTACCTGCTTCCTTATCAGCATGACAGATGATTCTGCCAGGGAGCTCACTGCAGGGGGTTGTGGAAGTAGATTTTAACAAGGGACATCTCCAAATTGGACAGAAACCGAAGTGCCTTTCATTTGGCATCTTCTCGTGCAGTGCTGGAGGGCCTGGCGGGCAGGTATCACAGAAGTATTAAGTGCTGCTGTTGGGAATAGGAAAGAAAGCAGGAAAGAAGTCCAGCTGAAAGATCTGCTTGAGTGTTGCCTGTAGGCACTGTCCATCAGTAGGCAGGAGAGCAGGCTCAGGAAGGATGGGACTGAAACAGGGTGTTCTGGACTTCCAGCATGGGGCTGTCTCACCTGCGCGCTGTGAGCTCCATCACTGCCTCTTGTTCTATGGCTTTGTAGCCTGCTTTGCATGAGCTTTGCCTTTACTGTTAGCTGAATTTCCCCACCAGCTCCTCCCTTCCGCCAGGTTTCCTCCAGGCGAGAGGCAGAGCAGTGAATACTGTTGAAAGTGAAGGCACTTATTAGTGCTTAATCTCTCTAATATGGCACTGCTTTTACTGTGCTTAATAATAGGGTTTATTGTCACGGCTGTCTGAGGTCCGTGCTCAGCTCCAAAGCACATTTCCTGAGTTATTGTTGCTCGTGTACTCCCCTTACGGAGGAGCTTTTGATTCCATGGGCTTGTTTGCTTTATCAACCTCTTATGTTCATAAATGGAAGAATCCTGTACCGTGGTTGTAGCTGGGTTTGTGTGCGGATCATGGAACCATAGAATGGTTCAGCACCCTGGATCGTGCTTCCTGGTCCATACTATGGTGCAAAGATCTGCCAGCAGCAGCCAGTGCTGCTGCCTCCCTCGGTAAGGCTGTGACAAAGCGCTCTGGCTCTAGGTGTGGTCAGAGCCTCTGCAAGGACGGGCTCTGTTCATGCCCTGAAACACCAGCAGCCCTGTTTATTCCAGCCTTTGTATTACAGTTTGAGAGAGAGCTCATGACCTTATAAACATGAATGGATCTCTTGTAACCTGAGAGCAGGAGCAACATTATTTTAAGCAAGAAGTAGGGCTCTGCAGCACATGTGACAGCAGAGCTGCATTTAGAGCTGAAAGGGATAAAATCCCCAAGGAGACTGATTGCACCTCATTTACTTTTAACAAATGTAGTGGGAAAGATTGAGCCTGAATTCCTTGACTTGGGCAGGTTGAAATTCAGCCAGTTTCCACCTTTCATCCCTATGGAAAGGACCATCGGCAGCAGCTAATTCCTGCTAATTCTTGGGGAGGATAAAATGCACATGGACTCTGATTTATTTTAGTCTTGCTCCTGCTTTAGCCTTTGGGTGAGGAGGGAAGATAATGGGTTTACAACTGGCTGAATTTATGGCCTGGGTTCCCCTGTGGGTTGTCACTGTTCACACTGCATGCATCTGCTTTTGTTGCAAAGCTGCTCCTCAGCTCAGTAAAAGTAGCATCAAGGCAAGCCAGATTGCTACCTGATTGCCATCTCTAGTGACCCAAATTGGGCCAAGACCAGCTGGAAAGGGACATCCCAGTGCTAAGCAGGGATGTGTTTTTTGCATAGAGGTTTTGATTTGCTGTTCATCCTCACTTGAAATTCCTTGTTTGTGTTGTGTCTTAGCATGGTGCAAACTGTGCTCCCTTGTAATGAGAAATAAAGGTACAAATGAAGCTTCTGTTGGGTTGTTCTTTTCAAAACAAGAGCTCTGCCTCTGAAACCCTGATAACTTGTGCTGGGTATTGGGAGATGCTGCTGCCCACTGCACTGCTCACTGTTCATGCATAGTGTATAAAACCCAGGGCTGGAACAGGCACCAGTCCCATGCAATAACATGGCAAGGGAGATGTGAGGTCAGCAGAAATGCTTGATGAATGTCCTATTGTTTGTGTCTTTTGGTCTTAACAAGAAAAAAAGGCATTCAGGAAACACAGTCTTGACTTTTGACCTCATGTGAGATGTCCCTTTGTCATGAAAAGCAAAAGTAATGCAGAAAAGCTAAACAGAAGCTAAAATTCCCTCCTTTGAGCCCTGTCTTGTTGCACAGCGCCTGCTGGAATGAGAGCAAGTCCTGCTAAAGCCCTGAGAACTTGTGAGATCTTTCATGTTGGTTTCTTTCTAGGGTAATAAACCACTGTGTCAAGAGTGTGTGATGCGTCCCCTGTATTTATAGAGAGCCTGTCCTGGTAAGGCATCCGTTGCGTTCCAATGCTGTCAGTCATCCCTGGGATGCTGGAACTGGACACTATGGGGCCAAAGGCTATTTGCTGCCCAATTTGGATATCAAATGGCTAAAAGTAATGGCTTTCTGAAGTAAGCACTGTGGACAAGCCATGTTGTGAGGGTTTGTCACAGGTTGTGTAGGGACCTGTGTTCTTGCTGCAGTGGTAAGCTGTGGGTTTTCATGGAGTCATTGGATGGTTTGGTTTGGAAGGGACCTTAAAGCTCATCCAGTTCCATGAGCAGGGACACCTCACACTAGAGCAGGGTGCTCCAAGCCCCTGTGTCCAACCTGACCTTGAACACTGCCAGGGATGGGGCAGCCACAGCTCCTCTGGGCACCCTGTGCCAGCGCCTCAGCACCCTCACAGGGAAGAGCTTCTGCTTCAGAGCCCATCTCAGTCTCTCCTCTGCATCTGCAATCTGCAGTCTTGTATCCTGCAGAAGTGAAGCAGTGCTCCCTGGGAAAACTCACCTGACTTGGCTTCTTCCCTGGGACAGGCTTTCTGTCACTGGAAGAGTGGTGCAAGCCACAGTGGTATTGCAGTAGCTGGAGCAGATGGTGCTGTTATTGTTTTAATGTGGATCCATGTGTTGAAACAGCTCAAAATGGCTAAGAAATGAAGACCAACCTGAGAAGGTACCTTGAATGGTTTTCCTTGCCCTGAGAAGATTCATGTCCACTGCACTTTCCTGTTTCAGTCACTCTGAGCAGGATCACTCACATTTGTAAGCTAGAGCTGTGGCAGCGAGAATGTTTTAATTTAATATCTTCATTACTGTGGCAGCATTGAATATTCACAGAGCTTCTGTCAGGGTGCAGCAAATGTTGTCAGCACTGTGGAATCAAAGGAAGCGGAGCAGCAGAGATCAAAGCAATAAATATGTACCTTGTGTCTTGACACAGGCTGGAGGCAAAACCTGGATGGAGGCTTGCGCTAGCATCCCACACCTTCACCCTTTGCTATGTTGGTGCTCTAAAGCCAGGGTGCCTCGTATCATTGCTGTCACACACCAACACAGCTTATAAGCGTTCGGTTTCTGCTGTTTTAGTGCCTCGAACCACCTCCCAGTGGGGTGTTGGAGCAGTGACTGGGGTGTCAGGAATAAGGACCAGGCCTGGCTGGTGGAATTGCAGCCTTGCTCTGCCTACTTTTGAGGCAGGGGTCTCGCTCTTTGCATTTTTCCACAGCTAAAACGTTGCTACTCTGAGGCCAAGGTATCTATTTTAGGTGCTTCCTGTGGTGCTGCACACACGCGCACATTGCTGCCTTGGTTAATGTGGAAGGTGATACCAAGTGCCCAGATCTAGGTCCATTCACAGGTGTAAGTGAAGTTTTCTTCTCTTAACATTTTCTTAATTTTGGAAGCTTCTGGTTGCACATTGATCTCAGTGTCAGCATCATTTCAGTTTAGCAACAGCCACAGCAGCATCGTCTGCCTTTGTTCAGGGAGAGGTAGGGGAAGGAAGCTACCTGCACTGAGGCCAGCTGGAGAGTGCAGGCACCTCACCACCCTCATGGTAGAGAGCTTCCTTATATCTAACCTGAGATCTTCCTCTGTTTAAGTTTAAACTTGTTACCCCATTAGGTAGGTGTTGGGCTTTTCCATCATTTTCTGTTCATCACATAATTCCTGGTGCAAGCCTGAGTGCTGGTGAACAGACTGAAACCTGCAGCAGCAGGGAGGATGCTCTGATTTCCAGTGGCTTGGGCTGAGCCTGGGATAGGAAAAGTCAAAGAGAATTAGCTGGTAAATAAGATCTCCTGCCTCTCTTTGATCCGCTCTGCATATTCAACTGCTTAAAGGCTTCCCAAGCAGGCAGGATTTTGAGGGAGGAGGAATTTATCCACCAAGTATGTCGTGGCTCTGTGAAATGCAGAATACTCTAGCAGGGGGCTGGGGGGAAATCCAAAGGTAAATCCTGCCAAAGAGGCTTCTCTTCTGTTCACAGAGAGCCTGCTGAGCAGACAGGGCAAGCTTTAAAACTGCTGGGGCTTCTTTTTGCTGTGGTGTAAGCCCCTGTGATCAGAGTTTTAATCTACTAAAGTTAGTGGCCTTAGGGACAGCCTGATCTTTGCATTGTAGTATGGAATGGGAAGAGTGATCCAGAGAGCTGACACGCGCTGTCCCCAGCCTGCTCCATGACAAGGCTTCACATCTCTGCTCCCCTTGCAGGGAAGATGGAGATAGATCTTAGGCAGAAGCTCTTCCCTGTGCGGGTGCTGAGGCGCTGGCACAGGGTGCCCAGAGAAGCTGTGGCTGCCCCATCCCTGGCAGTGCTCAAGGCCAGGTTGGACACAGGGTCTTGGAGCAAGCTGCTCTGATGGAAGGTGTCCCTGTCCATGGCAGGGGTTGGGACTGGATGAGCTTTAAGTTCCCTTCCAACCCAAACCAGGCTGGGATTCTACGAGTATGGGAATAATGATGTCTTTGATAATCACTTTGTGCTTCTGTCGTTAGCAATTGAGGCAAGTTTAGGGTTGCTATTTCGACATTGCAGAACGCTTGTCACGTGGTTCCCAGCACATTCCTATTCTTGGAAGATGCCATCTTCATGGCACCCTTTTATTTGGACAGAGACATGCAGATAAAACCATTTCCCATCTGAGTCGAGCTACTCTTGCAGCTCAGGCTGGAGTTGTGTCCCGGGATAATCCTGTCTCCTAATTGCCACCCTGCTTGGAGGCAGCTGTTGAACTGGGCCTAAGCTGCTTTGGCATGGCAAATTCTGTTAGTTTAATTCTCAGCAGCTCTGAGGAACTTGTCAGCACATGAGCATCCCTTGGCTTTTCTCTAGCATGCCCTGGAGACCTTTGCCAGCTGGTGACCCCAGCAGTCAGCTCCTGGAGTTCTTGACTGTGGCTTTGTAAGAGCTATTTACTGAGAGCTCTCCGAGTCCTTGTGTCTTTGAACCCAGCTTTTCTCTTCCCTTTTGATGCTCTTTGTACAGAGTTGTGGCATTTCATTGCATGGGGCTTCTGTGCCCTCTCACCACCCTCGCCTTTCCCCATCTCCTTCCCAGAGCTGGTAATATGCCATGACCTGGTGTGGGAGTTATTTCAGTAGCCTTTGGATCCCAGGTGGGTGTGCATGGAGCCAGTGTGACTGTCCTGGCTGTGGTGAGGCTCCTGGGCCTCAAAGCTGTTCTGCTGTAAACCCAAACCCACCTCATGCCTGCATGGGCGATGTCCAGCTCCCAAGGAAAGGAGTCAAAAGTTCCAGGCTTAAGGAGTCACTTAAGCTACAACATGGGGAAAATGTGGGGGAAAAGGGCAAAAGCAGATGACAAAATACACATTTTTGAGGCTGTTTCTTTTTCCCTCCTATTGTTGTAAGAGGTATTTGTCTTTGAACTTGAAGAAAGTTTTTCTAGCTTTTTCCAGCTCCAGACTCCATGGAATTTCTCAGCTCCCTGCATATTAGTACCTCTGATTAATGTGATCACTATCCATATTCCTTCCTCTGTCAGCTCCTTGGAAAAGCAGTGCTTGGAGATGTACACAAAGATGAAAAGGAAGTTGCTTATGAATTATGAACAACCTTTCAGGCTGGTGCTGCTTCATGGGGCTGTCACTCCATTTTAATGGTGTAATTCAGACGGACTGATGCTCTATTTGAAAGCCTGTTTGTGTTTGATCACCTTTCAGAGGTAACACTTGCATAGCTTATGTTTGGTGAGTTTGTTTTCAAACAGTGAGCACTCACTCAGTACTGAGGAGGAGGAGGGCTGTGCCTGAGCACACAGCACAGGAGCCAGGAGGCTTCACTGTCTGGATGATGCTTGGCCATTCTGTGGCTGGTGTGAGAGCTGGGTGGACCCATTGGTGAGTACCAGAGTGTGCAGATCCAGCTGGGATCTCTCATTGCACTTGCCTTCTGTTGAAATCTCTGTGTTTCCTTACACTCTGTGGCTGTAACCCCCCCGTGCTGCAACAGATCTGCCAACACCTCCTTTATTTTGGGATTTGTGCGTATGTAAATGGAGCCATGCCCACACTCGTGATCCCTGGAGCTGCGCAGTTGGGATCACTGCACATCCAGGCTCTGCCTCTGTGACCGGGGTAATCCCGGGGCCTGTTGGATCATGTCCCATTGGTCCTGGGGCTGTGGCTGGAGTGGGGTGCAGCTGCTGACCTGTTCCCTTGGCCGGGCATCCTGGGAGCACCCATCTCCTGGCACCAGTGTGGTTGCGGGAACGCCTTTTTGTGCTCCTTTGTGACAGTGCTGCTGATGTCGTGCGGCGCAGATGATGCAGTGCTGAGCGCCACGGAACCCCAGCTGTGTGGTACCGGCATCTCCGCCACCGGGCCACTCTCAATAGGGTACGTTGTTTTCAGCTTGACTTTTAGTTACCTTTTAGTGCAGAGAAACCTTTTGCCAAGGGATTAAGACTTTGGGGCTGCCCAGCTTCCTTTGACATCTCAATCCTGATGGGCGGAGAGTGCTGGCAGTGGTTTGTGGTGGTGGCAGTGGGGTGAGGGCTCTGCTATGGCTGTGCTGGCAGTGGCGGGTCCTGACTGCGCTCCAAAGAGATGTCGGGATGCCTGTTTGCTGCCCGTGCTGGAATTGCTGCTGCAGACAGGGACTGGGGCTGAGTGGAGCCTCATGGTCTTCAATGCAGAGGGGTCACCAGGCAGCTGGAGCATGCTGCCTTATGGGAGAAGTTTCATTCCAACACCTGGGGCTGCTTTATGCCCTATAAATGGGGCTTACAGGTGTTCATGTGTTTCATTCATTTATTGATTTAATTTTCTTTTATCAGTCGGGTTTGCTTGGGTCTTCCCTGTTCTCCTTCCCTCTTTATGGAGCAGTGTGTGTAGCTGTTGTCATGGTTCCTCTTGAATGAAGGCTGCAGCAGTGTTCTATGTGGGCTGTGCTGGGACAAGGGGTTGCCCTGCACTGACCTCCTGCTCAGACAGTGCCACTTTTGCTGCTGTTGCCAGACCAGACCAAGCCATTTTACTGATGCCTTCAAGCCTAGCAAGCTATTTAGAAAAGACATTTGCAGGGTGGGCAGCGGGGGAAGAGCAGTGCTTTAATTCTGTCTCAGTTCTGGGCATAGGTGCAGGATGGTGGCAGGGATGTGGCTCTGGAGGAGAGGAAGCCTGGTCAGGCTGGCATGGGTTTGGACAACCAGTGGTGGTGGGTTTGCAGGCAGTGTGGGGACCATCACCTTGAGCTGGAAGGCTTTGCTGTCAGAGCGCTGTGAGAGCAGTGGTTGCTTTCAGTATCCTTTCCAAACTCCACAAGGGAAAGATTTCTTTCCTCTTTAAATGCCTTGTGGGCCTTGAGCTGACTAATAGCTTTCATTTCCTCACTTCGAGTGCTGTCAATGGCGGTTAAAGGGTCACATCATTTCACTTAAGGCTTTTCCTTATGGCTTTGTGGTCCTGCGTGCTTTGGGGAGTAAATTGCTGTTTTGGCTTCTAGCCCCTAACATTTTGTACAACCCAGGCCTGCAGGGACTGTCCTGGAGCCTGGTTCAGCTGTGAAATGCTGTTGAAGTGATTGAGAGTTGCTCCTGGCTGCTCCAACTGAGCCTTGGGGAAGAGCATCCGGAGTGAAAAGTGGGATACCTGCTCCTCTCCAGGTCACAAGCTGGATGGATGCTGGGGGCTGCACATGAAGAGCAGGCTCCAGAGGTGCTGGTGGGCTGAGCCCGTTCCTCCTGCTCCTCCCAGCAAAACCTTTGCTGTTTGCCTCCTTGTGCACCCCATGGCACAGCTCAATGGCTGCTCACTGCTGCCCGAAGGGCTGCAGGTTTGCAAAGAGCCAGGTTTGCGGAGGCTGTTAATTTTGAGATAAGTTGTTGCTTTCTAGATAGTGTTCCTGCTTAACAAGAGGAGTTCTGCTGGGAAAGGATAAGATTCTTCAGAGGGTTTGTGCTTTATCTGGCATGCAGAGGGTGCTGCTGAAGTTTTCTCTGCGCAGCTCTCCTTGCTGCAATTGTTCATTACTGAAGCATCACTTCAAGGTGGGGTTGGTTTTACACTTTTTAGACTGTTCTAGAATAATTTTCCCCCTTAATGGTTTTGTTTTTCCCTAAGAGGGATTTCCCCTTCCCCCACTCGAAAAGGAAAACCAGGATTAGCATTACGGACTTGTTTCAATGTTTTCATGCCATCTTTGAGAAGTCTAATCTAAAATATGCGCTTTAATAAGGCTTAAATTCTGAGTTACATGAGTTTGTTACCTGAGTGACAACCCAAAGGGGTTTGCATATGAGCAATTCTTGGTTTCAGCAGGACAGATCTGTCCCAAAACTCCGCATCATCAGTATGGTTTGGAGTGGGCGATGCTCTTAGCTGACATCTACAAAGGATGAAAACAGAGGGAGAGAAAATGAAGTTACGCATCCATTGGAGAGGCATAAAATGTCTTTGTAGATGCTGCTCCTGCTGAAGAGGACTGTGTGTGTGATTAGCTGGTGCTTCAAATTCTGCTGGGAGAGCTTTGCAACGCAGAGATAATGGTGCTGGCCGCTCGCTCATCCTCACCCACTGGATCACTTTGTGTGCTTAATGTTATTTATTTGCTTATCTGGTGCTGATGAAATTTCATCAGCACTGTTGTAACGGCTTTAAATCTCATCCCTGCAGGGCAAAGCTGTGGGAAATGCTGCCTATGGGAGGGCAGCTTGTGAGAAAGGCATTTGTTGAGCAGGCACCTCTTCAACTAAAAGCAAGATTTTTCAGTTACAAACAAGATAAAAGCAAGACCCCTCCAGGAGCCAGGCTGGGAGCGGGGCTGGTTCAGCCTGGGGAAGAGAAGGCTCCTAAAGGGGAGACCTCAGAGCAGCTCCAGTGACTGAAGGGGCTGCCGGAAGCCTGGGGAGCACTTTGGACAAGCCAGCTCTTCCTGGCAGCTCCTTCTCTCTTGCCTCTGAAACATTAATGGCTGCATCTTCCTGAGCCCAACTCCAGTCCCTGAGCTCTGAGGTGCTGAATCCTGCCTTGTGTGGAGCTCAGTGGGAACAGGGCTGTCCCTGTGTGCAGAGCAGTGTTAGAGCTCAGGCAGAGCAGGATCAGCAGCCCTCACAAACACCCTGCCCTTGCTTAGTGCTGAAGTAAGCCCTGCCAGGGCAATGGGGAGAAGGGCTTGTGCTGAATCATGGCTCACTGCTGCTGTGCCAGGGGTGCTCAGATGCTAAATGCTCTGCAGAGGAGAGATGGAAGGTCTGTGCTGTGTTCCCTGTCCCCGTGCAGCAGCAGAGCCTCTGGGGGACTGTGCGAGCTGACTAGCTCTGAAGGCAGCGTCCTCTCTGCATGGCACCCCAAGAAATTCTAGTCCAGAGGCAAAACTGTGTCTTTGCAGGGAGACTGTGGGAGACACTAATTGCTCTTCTCCAAATGATCAGGTGTGAGGAAGAGAGAGAAGGAGGCAGAATGAGGAAACAGCCTCTTTTAAATCCAGCACAGTGGATGTGGGAGCAGTTTGTCTCTGGGTCTGTGGTTGGGAAACAAAGATGTTCCTGTCTGTGGATGTTGAGTGACCTGAGCTGGGCTGGAAGGGGTTGAGGGCCACCACTTGTGAGTGGGGTGGGAACTGCTTCTCCCATCCACGTTTTCCTATTAACAGACAGGTCAGTGCAGACCCTGTGTGCGTTTGGGGCAGAGAGGTCCCTCTTCCATACATGCGCAATCAAGAGCAGCACATTTGTGTGCCATTTGACATTGATGCTCATGCCCAAGTTGCTTTTGGGGCCTGTGCACTGAAGATTAGCATCATATTTTAGTATTTCAGTGGTAAATAGACCTGCAAATAACGTCATGCAGTGGCAGATGAGACCAGGGTATAATCAATGTCACCTCTGAGCAAAAATGCGGTACTTGATTTGTACTTCCATTTTTACATGGGAGTTCCTTTCAGGGCAAGTTCCCGAACTTCCTTTGCGCAGTCCTCTCAAACGTCTTTGTAGCTGTCTAAGGCAGGAATTGAACTGCAGTCATCTTGCTAAGGCTGCCCCTTTGCTGTGGGTAACCCAGGCTGCACTGGTGGGTTCACCCGCTCCTGAGGGTCACAGCACACATGTCATTACACTAATAGCTGGTTAATAATCACTGCTGTAATTACAGCAGCTATTGGGAGACTCAGGAGAAACACGGTCCCTGCTTCACACAAGTGGATAATGTTTGTTGGTGAATTCCATCTCCTTCTGAGATGAGACTCAGATGAGATTCAGAGCAGCCCTGTGGAGAAGGACTTGGGGATGTTGGTCCATGAGAAAATGAACATGAGGTGGCTGCAGTGTGCGCCCGCAGCCCGGAAACCAGCCGTGTCCTGGTCTGTGTCCAAAGGAGTGTGCCCAGCAGGTTGAGGGAGGTGATCCTGCCCCTCTGCTCTGCTCTGTGAGACCTCACTTGGAGTATTGTGTGCAGTTCT